>VYZP01000127.1:13158-76236 GCA_013400635.1 Hypocryptadius cinnamomeus
CCCGCGCCCGCCCCGCCGGAAGCGCCCGCCACGCCTTAACCCGCGGGGCGGGGCCTCGGCTGCGGACGGGCTGCGGATTGGACAGTGTCTCAGCTCGCCCCGCCCCCGCCACCAGCGACAGCCAATGAGCGCCGCCGCTGGCAGGCGCCGCGTCGTCACCATGGGAACGGGGTGCCGGCCGTACCATTGTGGGGAGGAAAGAGGAGGGCGCCCCCCCGCCCGGCAGGAGTGGGGGCGCTCCGGTCGCCGTGTCCCCGCAGCGCCCCGACAGTGACCCCGTGTCCTCTGCACAGCCCGGGGACACTCGCGTACCGCCAGAACACTCCAGCCTGAGCCCTTCCCCCCATCAGAAACACCGCAGGATGAGCCCTGTACCTTGAAGATGTCCCAGAATGAACCACATGACCTAGAGATGTCCCAGCACGAACCCCATACAAAGTCCAGGACACCCCAGAACGAGCCCTGTAACACTCCGGATAGCGCAGGATGAGCCACAGACCTTGAAGATGTCCCAGGATGAGCCGTATTTGCCCCCAAGGTGTTCCAGGAGAAGTCCCAGACCCTGACGATGGCACAGGATGAACCCCATATATTCACCAAGACATCCCAGGATGAGCCCTAAACCACTCAAGTCATTCCAGGGTGAGTCACACACCCACCAAGATTTTGCAAGAGGAGCCTCAGACCTTAAAAAATGCCCAGAATGCACCCTATACCCCACCAAGACATCCCAGGATGAGACCCCATACCCCACAAAGCACCTCAAGGTAAGTTGTACACCACCAAAAACATCCCAGGATAAGCCTCAGACCCTGGAGGCAGACCAGGACGAGCCCTATAAGCCCCCAGAATAGCCCAGGATGAGCCCCATACACCTACCAAAACCTCCCAGGGTGAGCTCCATAACCTCAAGACATCCCAGGATTAACCCCATGCTCTCACAAGACATCCCCAGATAAAGCCCATACACCTCCCAAGACATCCCAGGATGAGACACACACCCTGAAGGTGTTTCAGGATGAACCCCATACAATACCCAAGACAGCCCTGGATGAGCTCCATACACCCCAAAACATTCCAGGATGAGCCCCATACACCCCCCTTCCCCCCCAGGACAGTGACAGCCCATGGTCATGGGTCACCACTACGCTGTGGGGCCAATGAGCCTCCCAGGAGAGCACCAGGAGGAGCTGGGCAGGTGAGGCACCCTAGACTTCCATCAGCTCTGGATTAAGGGAGAACACCCAGGTGCAGCTGAATGATCTGGGGGGTCCTCAGGAGTACAAGACACTCCTGAGCTGGATTCATTCCTGGCTGCTGCCCCATGGAGAGGGTGGGTTTCTCCAGGTGGGAAGCACTGGGTGCTACGGGAGAGTAACAGAGATGGGGTTTCCTTCTCCCTCAGCTGTCTCCTGTAATGGAGCAGCAAAATGCAGCAGAGATCTTCAACCTTCCATGCTAGAAAACTCGGTCTAGCACACATTTGCATCCAGGTCACACTTTCATCCTTCATCCACGCTGGCAGTCAGGCAAGGAGCAAACAGAAAACAGAGCTCAGCTTATCTTTATCTGAAGGACTTGCCAGTGTCCTCCCCAGCTCCTGCTATCAACGAGCAGCTGCTAATTCCCTCCTGCCTGAAATTCTCCCTGGGCTTTGCAACAGCAAGGTCTGTTCTTTCACTGGCAGGTGAGACCCCACACTGCAATTCTCCCCAGATTGCCTCAGTGGGGTAGGAACAAGGGGCTCACCCCATGGAGAACGTGCCAGTGTCACTCTTTTGAAGAGGATGGCTAGGAATGAGCACAGCTATCCCAGAAAACTCCCTAAGGATAAAGCATGAGGAGCGTGTACATCCCTTAAGATGAGCAGGAGAGGCAGCAGGAGGAGATACAGCTGCCAGAAGGATTGGGAGGTCCTGCCAGCTGGACTTTGCACTCTCTGAAGCAGAAGAAACTGAGCTACCTTGATAAGCAGTGAAGATAAATCCCACCCAAGCCCTCACAGCCTTATTCTCTGTAAATTCTCCCTTTGGCCCCTGAAGGATGCCCTTTTAAGGGAATAGTTTTATCCACTCAGGGTTGGAGCTTGGGCAGTCTGAGGATGAGACAACTTTCTGCTGCAAACCTCTTTTGAGTACACACCAGGCTTTGGGTGTCAGCTTCAGACCTCTGGGTGGGTGGGGGTGGCCCAGTCCCAGCTCTCCCACAGGATTAGAGGAAATCCCACCATAAAACCAGGCAGGAGCTACCAACATTCCCACAGTGGGAGCAGACACTGCACACACAGAGCTCAGATACAAACGTGAGGATCAGCTTGGGGTAGTCAGAATTGCTTAGGAAGATGCCTCAAGGTGCTTCATTGTGACCATGACTGGAAGACTTCAGACTAAACAGCCTTTGAGAGCTCACCAGAGACAAGAGGTGCTTTATTACCCACCCACATCTGTTTAAGACTTCCCCACCATACCCTTCCCATGTGTGCACCAATCTCTACTTCCCTATCAGGCCAAGCTCTGACTTTTCTTCCCCACCACATCCCTTCTTTCCCAGCCCATTCCCCTCCCTATGTGCTCAGTGGGGCCTCTGATCCCCTCTCCAAGCACTCCTTTCTCCTCCTCAATCCTCTGAGCATTCCTCCCTTCTCCTTGCCTTTTGCCAGATCCCTGTCCCAGACCAGGGGTCTCTCTGCCCAGCAATGGCCATAGGACCACTGTGCATCCAACACAAGCTGCCCCAGGAGCCAGAGGAGCTCATTAATCACCTTTTTATTTTATTTCAAGCACTGTACAGAACGTGCCATAGACAAAATCCTCCCCCAGGTGCTCCCAGCGCCCCTGTGCCCTGCCTCTGCCCCTGCCATGACCCAGCACCCACCACTGCCAGGGGGGAGGCCAAAATAAGTTACACCCACCCACCCCCGTGCTCCCAGGCACCAGGACAGGGCGGCATCAGACCCTTGGCGCCAGCCCTGCCCCCGCCCGTGTCACCCAGAGTGCCCCGCACCAGGGTAAGTGTTCGCTTCCAAAGGCATCGGGCCCTGCCCACTGCCGGCACCACGGGCTCCAGACCCCACCCCCAGCTCCCCGGGCTCAGCAGAGCATGTCAGCCTCCGTGGGCAGCGAGCACCTGCAGGGAAAGGATGAGGTTGGGGTATCAGGGTGCTGATCTGTCCCAAAGGAGCGGGAGCAAAGGCACCAGGATCAGCTCAGCCCAGTAGACATCGGGAGATGATTCCAGGGGGAGATGGAAGCAGTGAGCCGCTGGTGCTGTGTGCTCCTGTCCCCCTGGGGGATCCCCAGGAGAGCTATTCCAGGCAGTACTCACTCAGCCATCTTGCTTGCCAGGTGGTAGACAGTCTGCTTGTCCAGGTAGCGGCAGAAGAGCAAGACAAGGTTGCTGGGCAAGAAGAGAGGCTCTGCCAGCGAGGCTGTGGGCAGGCGTGACAGCTCCTGGGACATCAGGTACACCGTGTCTGTCCTAGGGACACCAGCACAGGGGGTGAGCACCCCACGGAGCAGTGACAAACCCTCCCCCCGGCTCACACAGTCCCTCACCATGCCTCGAAGTCCCCTCTGCACGGCTTCAGTGGCACGTGTGAGGACAGCAGCCTCTCTCCATGGCTCAGCAGGGAATAGAGCAAGGAGATGCCAAACTGCAGGAAAGCACCAGGAGTGTCACAGCCAGCAGCAGTGGCACCCCAGGGACACAACGGGGCTCAGGGCCACGTACCTGGTTCTTCAAGGCCATGGTGAGGGGGAGCTCCGAAGACTCGGGTAAAGGATGGGTGAGCTCCTGCAGGACCTCGATGAGTTTGCTGAAGGTCATCTCACCCACCACCTCATTCAATGGGCTGTAGAGCAGGGGGAGAGACTGGGCAGGGCAGAGGGGAGAGGAGGAATCTGAGATCCTTGCTGCTGTCACAGCCACATCCCTATCCCAGCACTCGCAGGGGAGGGTCACTGCCACCAGGACTGCTGGTGGCTGACTTCTGGAGGCCTTCTCCTCCCCATGGATGGGAAGAGGCTCCTGTCTCATGCTAACACCACGAGACAGGCCCCCCTCATTGCCCAGGGAGCCACCCCCAGCAAGAACAGAGAAGGAAGGAGACAGCCCAGGTCATCCCTGCCCTGGCTGGAGGTGCTTGCCTCATCCAGCACATCCTTCTTCATGAGGAAGGGCAGGTGGTAGGTGATGGTCAGCAGGATCTTCTCCCTTTGCTCTCCAATCAGGTGGGGCAGCAGCCGGGCCACCAGCTTCTTGCCCTTCCGCACACACAGCAGTTGCAGGAATTCATCTTCTGCCTCCCTGGGAACAAAGGCTCCATTGGCACAAATCCCAAGGGACCTGGAGCATCTCTGTCCATCCAAAAGGACCAGCATCAGCTCCACTGGAGGACAAGGTTGACAGGCAGGGTCAGCACAGGCTGCAGTGACACACAGAAGGAAGGAGCCAATCCTCCTGTGACCCAGACCTGCTCATCAATGACCATCTCAGATCCACAAGGACCAGGACATACTGCCTGCTCCCCTTTCCTACAGCACACACTCACTCTTCACTGCTGCAAGCCCTGATTTTCAAGGCTTGGTAGATACTCTCCACTTTTTGGCTCTTCTGCTCCTGCCTCTGGGGCTGTTTCTCCCCCGGGGAGATTTTCTGTTGCACCTCCTCTACTTCCAGCAGCTGCAGGAAGAGCTGGAGAAATGACACAGGGTAAGGAGGAAGCTTGGACATCTTCTACCAACTGGCTGTCCAGGACCCTGCCTAGGTAGACATCCCCTTAGAGAAATCCCTGGATGAAAACGGAAAACCTGGACCATGCTGCCCTTCCCCAAATCACCACTCACTCACCTTCTCGATCCTGTGCAGCGCCCGCAGCCGGTGGGTCCCTGCAGCCTTTGGGAGGGTAGAAAGGAAGGCACAAAGGTTACAGCCATCCCCAGGCACTGCCACCAGCCCAGCACTGGGCCAGCTGCTCCCTGGGGATCAGAGGTGACTTCAGGATACAGAGCAGTCCCATGGGGAAACCATGGCCAGAGCCCAATCCCACCCCTTGGCCGGGGCACAAGCTGCCACTGCTGAGGTGTACCATCTCCAACTGTGTGCCCCATCCCACCGCTCAGGGCAGCTCCTAAAGCAGCATTCCTGGCAGTTCAGGGCCCCAACCAGCCCAGCTTCCCTTCACCTACCTCCTCCTCTACGAGGGCGTGGTGCACAGCATCAATGGCCCGGCGAGGGCTGTAGCAGGTGGACACCGTGACCTGGCCCAGCGACCCCGCGATGCGCACCACTGCGGAAGAGCGGGAACACGGTGACACCACATCCCAGAACTCCTCACCCAGCCCCCCAACACCTGCCCCAGCCCCTCACCAGAGTCATAGGTCTCCACTTTTTGGATGAACGGCGTGACCAGCTTGGGGGGCTTGCTGCGCCTGCCCAGCAGCTCCTCCTCCGCCTGTTTGCGCTCCAGCCGGTGGTAGTAGGTCTGTAACAACAGGCAAAGCCAGGAGTCCCCTCCACCAGTCCTGAAGGGTTTCTCCAGCTCCCAAAGCCCCACCCTGAGGGGAACAAGCTGCAGGTGCTGCCCAGCAGGAGCTCACCTGGTAGTAGTAGTCATCATCTATATTCTCACTCTGCAGCTGCATCATCTCCACCTTGACAACCCAGTCCTTCTCCTTGGAAGTCATCAGCCCAGCACAAGGGTCCACTTTCCGAGACCACAGCTTCTTGGGGGAGACACTGGCACGGGAGAAGAACTCAGCCCACTGTGCCCACCCAGAGCCCCCCTGCCCTGCACCCAAAAGCACCCCCCATACCTCTGCACCTGCCTGCCCTGCCGCTGCATCAGGATGCGCTGGTGCTGGGGGTGCAGCTGGGTCATGTGGCTGGGTGTGCTGCAGGGGACACCAGACAGGGGTCAAGGGGGGTTTTGGGACACCTCCAGAGTGAGGTTACCCCCAGCTGCTTTGTGGGACCCCTCCAGTCCCACCCCAACATCCCACTCCTGCTACCTGAAGTTCAGCGGGCCCGTGGCTGAGGGGCTGAAGAAGAGAGCAGGGTCCAAAGAAGAGGACATGGGCCTGAAGTGCACGCCCAGGGGCCGCGGCGGGCTGCCCACGGTGGGGGACCCAGGCTGGAAAGGGGTCGGAGGCGCATACCCTGCTCTCTGCGAGGGAGAGAGGAGAGCAAGGGTCTGAGCCTTCCCCTCTGAGCATCCCAGAGGGGTCAGCCAGCTCTGTGCTGGCTTCTGGCTCCCATCCCTCTGGCAAAGTGCCACCTGCAGACACTGCCACTCTCCCTAGCCCCTGCCACTCCAGGGCCACCTCAGTGGGGCCATGGCAGCGGCTCAAAGCCCACCACGTCACCTGGTTGGGAGTGAAGAGTGCAGGGGGTCTGCAAGCCGGCGGGAAGGGTTGAGGAGAGCATGGGGAGCGAGGAGATATCAGGGGTGCCTGGTGCAGAGCAGGAGACAGGAGGTGTCACTCAGACAAGCCTGTCCTCAAGGCTGCACCTCCAGGGAGGGGAGGCAGAGAAAGAAGGGATGCAAGAGCACCCCCAAACATGTTACCTGCTGGAGAAAGCACTGGGAGAAAGGCTTGGGGGACATAAGTCTTAAGTCAGGGCTCTTGAGCCGGGAAGAGCCCCCATAGCCCCTCTGCAGAGGAGAGCCAAGGAAGTCGAGAGCCATGTTGGTAGGTGGTGGAGGTCTCTCCAGGACCTGGAGGATGGCTTTATCCTGTGGGGAGGAGGCAGCAGCAGGTGGGAACAGGGCACAGCTGGGAACAGTTTAGCTCCCTCAGCAACAGTCAGCTCACTAAAACCTTTGGTCACTGCTCAACCAAGACCAGCTAGGCTCCCACCCTCATAGTGTGGAACAGCTGGAGACCCATGGGAACACCCAGCATGGGGGTCCTCGTTCCCCAAACTCAACAACTTTGCCTTCAAACCCAGGCTCTGCTTTGGGTGGGCACTCACAGCTTCGGCATCCAAGACACATCTGTGCATCTCCAGAACCATTTGGAGATGCCCCAGGTGTCCCAAATTCCCTGTATGACCCTTGTTCCAGGCTAGTGGGGAGCCCTTAGCCAACCCCTGAAGGCCTGGCTGGGGGTACCCACCTCAAGCATGAGGTGGCGCGGGACACTGCCAGGGCAGGAGCCCCACGCCGTGGGATCCATCGCCAGCTGGAAAACAGGGAGATGTTGGCATGAGGCAAGTGAACAGCAGGAGAGAGCAGGGGACACCACAGGAGCCACCCTGCCTCATCACCAGATGGGTGGGGACATTTTTACCATGTCCTCCTTGCCAAACTCTTCCCAGCAAGTCCCAATCCCGCTGTCCAGCACCGCCGAGTCCTGGCTCTGCAAGGAAAGGGGAATTAAAGGTCTGCCTCCCTGCCCCAGAGCCCTCTGTGGGGCAGGACCCACAGGTGTGGGATGGAGGGGGGAGCAGCAGGAGCCCTGTCTGCTCACACATCACCTCCAGCGTGGGTTTGCTCCGCACAGCTCTCATCACTGCTGGGTCTCCCAGTTCACTGGGCTCCTCAAAGCACTCCTGATCTTCCTCCTGTTCCTCAGTCCCCAGCTCCTCTACCTCTTCCTCCACCTGAGAGTTAACCTGCTCCATCTCCGGCTCCATCCCGCCTTCCTCCTCGGCCAGCTCCTCCAGCTGCTCAGCTGCTCTTCCAGTTGCCTCTACCAGTGCTTTGGCCACCTCAGGGCTTATCTCCGGAACCACCAGGAGTTTTGGGACATCCTCCTCTGTGGAGTCTCGGTCTTAGAGCGGGGAGGCAGTGCACAGCCAGGTGGGTGAACACCTAGGCAGTGCCCACCAGGGTGTCTGCTCCCCCCGAATGCTGGCAGGTGTCTCCAACACCAGGACTCCCCTGAGGTCTTACCTAACCCAAAAGTCATCTCGTTGTACAGGTCGAGCTCCTCATCCTCCTCAGCCATCTCTTCCAGCAGAAGTGCATCTTCCACCAGTAGAAAATCCTCGATAATCTGGATTTGGAAGTAGCAGATTCCTCGCTAAGGGAGAGGTAACCCTAGCATACTCCCAAAGTTGGGGCGGCACCCAACCTCCCCCTCACTCTACTGGTGGTGCCAGGCAACCCACAGGGCTCAGAGCTGGAAAAGGGAAAAGCAGGAGCCAGCGGCACTGCCAGCGAGGATAGGACGCGCAGCTCAGCCCACGGATGCCGCCGGCACCAGCGAATGCCGGCACGGAACGGCACCAGCGCGGCTGGGCTGAGACACCTTTAGGCTTCAGAGTGAACACCCGCTCCGAGGGCACGGGCGGCACGCGAGCACAAGGCAGGGAAGAGCATCCCACCAGCACCTCCAGGGCAGAGTCTGCTCCGAGACCGACCGCGCCGGGGAGCGCCAGCCCCGGAGAACGAGCGGGACGCCGGGAGGCGGCAGCGGGCAGGGGGTAGCGGAGCAGTGCAGGCACTCACAACGCTCTCGCCGCCCTCCGCCATCCCGCGGTGGTGCTGCTGCCGCCTCCTCCCGCTCACCCACCCTCCGGTCCGTCCCGGGCCCCTCTACGGGGCCACAGTGCCCCCGCCGCCCCTTTTATGGGCCGCCCCCGCCGCCCCGGCATGCGCCTGCCGTACAGCATGGCGGCTCCCAGCGGTGTCCCGCGCCTGCGCACTGGGGGGTGTGAGGGGTTCAGTGGCCGCACCTGCGGCGCTCGAGGCGCGGAGCAGCCCAGCCCGGCTTCCCCCGCTGCTGCCGTCCCTCCTCGACTGCCGTGCTGTTCTCAGGGCTGGTATCCTTCTGAGGAGTTGTGGAAAACTGGTGGGATGTGGTCTGTCGGGATTGAGTGTTCTGGTGGGTAACACCGAGCAGAGGTGTCAACGCTAACACTGTAAATTTCTGCATCCCACAAAGCGTAGCGGGTTGTCCTTATCCCTCTGAATCATCCCCCTGAATACCAGGAGCACCTTGGTCATGTCACCCACTCCCAAATAATTCTCCCAATATTCTGCTAATAAAAGCAGAAACGTCCCAAGAGTGGAAGATTTGGCTACTCTAACCAAATCACTGTGGGTTTTAATAAACATCATGTGGAAGAGTTGTGCTTTACTGGGAAATTCTGACAGGTGGTGTGGGTTACAGTAGAGTCATTCCCAGGGATTCACATCCCAAAGGGCCCACGGAAAGGATCCATGTCCTGCCATCCTGTCTCCGAGGTGAGGGGAGTGTTCACGTGGGCAGAGCCAGATTCACCCGTGGGACAGCTGGGCTGGGCTGGGCTGGTGACCCCAACAACAACTCTGCCACCGGTGGAGCACTCAGGGATTATTTCTGCCAGAGTCCTGAGATCCCTGATAAGGCTCTGGCCACAGCTGCAGCTGTTTATCCCACACTGAGGAAAACATTGAGTGTTTTCAGCTGCGTGGCTGGCACTGCTCACTGAGTAGCTGGCAAACCCAGCAGGAGCTGGACCAGTGGGAACTGATAACAAGTGTTTTCAAGATTTTAATTTGCTTGGCCTCTCCTGATTTACCTGCTGTCTTTGGGGTGTTCACTATACATGCTTTATTAATTTAATTTGTGTTTTGATGAGGTACATTAAGAGGTCCTAAAGGGACTTAGTGTTTTGGTGCTTACACCATGCTGCTCTTTTCTCCCCACTAGCAGTGACTTGACTTTCTTTTCCCTTTATTTTCCTTCCAAGCAGCACTACTGGGACACTCAGTGGCATTCCTAGCCTTGCTGGGCTTTGGTGCTCACAGTTCTTCTGGAGGGGGCACCAGAAAACCTGCTCCTTAGGTGTTAGAATTCTCATGTTTTATGTCAGGGAGTCTCTGCTGTGCTAGAACAACAGTCATTTTCCCACCCTGCAGCTGCTGCAATGAGACATTCCACACAGGTTTTGAGAGAGGTTAAAAAGGAAGGTGGATGACTTGCTCCACCATAGGCTGATGGTGTAATACCAGCCCTGGATGCAAAATCTTCTGCAAGAGATTTCCCCCCATTTCAGTTGAAAAAGCTCTCTGTAACCATCAAGTCAAATCATTCCTCCAGCACTGCCAGTCACCACTAACCCATGTCCCCAAGTGCCACATCCACAGGGCTTTTAAATCCCTCTAGGGATGAGGACTCCACCACTGCCCTGGCAGCCTGTGCCAAGGCTGGACAGCCCTTTCAGAGAAAATAACTTTTCTCTAAGATCCAATCTAAACCTTTCCTGGTGCTACTTGAAGCTGTTTCCTCTTCTCCTCTCCTTTGTTCCCTGGGAGCAGAGCCCGACCCCACCTGGCTGCCCCCTTCTGTCACGGAGTTGTAGAAAGAAGGTCTCCCCGAGCTCCTTTTCTCCAGGCTGAGCCCCCCCAACTCCCTCAGCTGCTCCTGGTGCTCCAGCTCACTTCCCTTCCCTGGACACGCTCCACCCCCTCAATGTCCTTTTTGGAGTGAAAGGCGCAGAACTGAGCCCAGGATTTGGGGTGTGGCCTCAGCAGTGCCCAGCACAGGGGACGGGCGCTGCCCTGGCCCTGAGGCCACGCCGGGGCTGGTCCAGACCAGGTGCCATTGCCCACCCGGGCTCACGTCCAGCCGCTGTTGCCCGACGCCCCGGGGTCTCTGCCCGGTTTCTGCCCCCACCCAGCGCGGAACTGAAAGCGAAAGCGCTTCCACTCTGGCACGCACAACCCCAGAGCTCCCGTTCTACCTGGAAACTGATGACGTAGAGGCCGCTCCGCGCCACGATTGGCCGCGGGTTCCGGAGGCTATAAAAGGCGGAGAGCGGGAAGGGGTGGGACATTCCGGGAAACGGCGAGGCGGCAGCGGGCGGCCATGGCGCGGGGGGCTCTGGCGCTCGGTGTGCTTGCGCTGCTGGCGCTGCTCGGCCTGGGGGCGGCCGCTGGTGAGTGCCTGGGGGGCGCGAAGGGTCCTGACGGGGGTGAGGGGCTGCGGGGTCCCGGCGGGTCCGGGTCACTGTGCCCGGGTGGGTGGGCGAGTGTTGGCATCGAGGCGATGCCCAGGGCAGCCCCGCTTCTCACACGCTCTCGCCCCTCTCTCCAGAGGCGCCGAAGGTCGAAGTCTACGCCCGTTCACGCGCCGAGGAGGGAAGAGGGAACATCCTCCACTGCTTTGTCACTGGCTTTCACCCACCCAAGATTGACATCGAACTCCTGAAGAACGGGGAGCCCATGCCCGACGTCACGTACGGGGACTTGTCCTTCAACGACAAGTGGCAGTTCCAGCGCCTGGTCTATGCGCCCTTCATCCCCACAAGGGGTGACATCTACTCTTGCAGGGTGGTACATTCCACCATGCCGGCGCCAAGCAATTACATCTGGGGTAAGTTGTGCCTTCTCTCCTGCGTGCTGGAGCTCCTTGCTGTCTCTGTTCCCTTTCCTGGGAAGCAGGGCGTTGTAATGGAGTGGGGTTTGAAGGTTAGAGATAGAAAGCTAACTTGGTTTTAGCTGAAAAGGCTGCCACGCATACCTGTGAAGGATTCAGGTACAAGTTGGTATGGATTAATACCTGTTGGTGTTAATCCATAGGGATTTGGTGATGCTGTGTCACCAATCTCTGCCTTGGTGAACTTAACTAGAAGGTGATGGGTAAGTGAATTTTTGCTTTATGTTGTGTGAGTGTAAAGAAGGACACAGCGGTCAGGGCTGACAGTGTTGGCCTAGCCTCAGCTACAGCTGAAGGAAACTGGTTGCCACACTGGGGCTGTTTCCGGGGGAACCTTGTGGGGACAGGGGACAGTGGGTGCCATTAGCCCCCAGGTCTAACGCTCTGTGCTTCTTTCCTGCAGAACCAGACTTCTGAGCTGCGTCTGGGACAATCCATGGTGAGTTATTTCTATGCTGTGTGCCGTGCTGGTAAGGGAATCACAGTCCCATTTCTGTAGGGAGGGGGGTGTTTGAAAAGCTGAGGAGCAGAAGCAACCACAGCCAAAAAGTAGATCATATTTGGGACACTAAAAAAGCTCTTCCCACACCCTTTCTACCCACAGTTTTTGGTCTGGTTTTGGCCATCCATGCCTACAAGAGTCCTTTGCTTCAAAAAAGGAGAACTTTGGAGCAAATCTTCCCTGCATGTCGTTGCTGTGTCAGCTAGATACCGCAGAGAGCTGTCACAGGTCCCCTAAAGCTCCCTCAGGCCCGAAGTGCAGTTTCCTGTCAGGGGAGGAGCAGGAAGTCACTGTACCCGAGATCCCTGTGCCTCAGAGTGGGTGGCAGGCTGGTTAACCCTGTGGCAGGGCAGCCTCCTGTGGGATTCATGAGGCACAAACCAGAAATGTTTTTGGGTTTATTCACTTCAGTCTGAGGGCTCCAGGTTCTTCAAACTATCTGCGTGTAACTGATCTGGATGTAGCAATGGGGAAATTCTAGTTTAACACTTGATAGGGAAAAGAAACTGAATATGCGGCTCAGCTGATGTAATCCTGGTTGAAACAGCTAAATTAGGTGCCCTGTTAGAGGCTGGATAATGATTAACTGTTCCTGGGACAAGCCTTGACAGGACCCTTATATGAAATGCCCCAATTCCTGCAGAGCTATAAAAAGTTGCATACAGTCACTGCTCTGGTTTGTCACTCACCTTTGGGCAGTGGGGGTGTGAGCCTGGCCCCAGGACAGGGTTTGGAATGTGCTGCACCGTGGCTGTGGTTGGTGGGACATCGGTGAGGGACGGCACGGCTGGCTGGAGGTGGGACGTGGGTGACTTCACTGTGGTCTGGGGACGAGGATTTACTGAGCTGGCATGGAAAGAGTGGAGAGCAGGACAAAGTCAAGGATCCTCTTGACTTGTTGAACTCTGGACTCCACCAAGGAGGGGACAGAAGAGCAGTTTCTGTAGGATTTTTACCTGAATCTCACTGGAAGGTGGTTCTGCAGGGATGCTGCAGTCAGACTGCTCTGAGGAAACTGGTTTTTAGTCCTAAAATGATTGATTGCAGTTGAAGGTGCCCCTAGAGTGACTGATGTCAATCTATTCTCTCCATGCAGATTTGAGACATTCTTCTTGCAAGTCAAAGTCCTCTCAAGCTTCTGTCCATTCTTCATGATAGCCACAAGACTGATCAACTTCCTCTCAGAAATTTGCTAATAAGCCTTGTTAAAAATATTACCTAACCACAGCACCAAGGGAGCTCTGCAGCTTTTTGAGCATGCAGCATTTACTGCTTAAAAAATAATGGTAGCTCTTCACTGCTTAAAATTTTGCAAGATTTTTACACCTTAATAAACTGCTAGCCCTTAAAATGTTTCTTCAGAGTCATTCACCAAGCTGATTTCACAGGATGTGATGGCCACTGGGTTGGGGGTGGATATGTAGCCTTGGTGGCAGGATGGGCAGTTGTGCTTTTTTTATCCCACTGTGAAGATGCAAGAACACTTTTCCATCAATAAAAAGAGAATTAAAGATTTTTTTTTTTTTTTTTTGCTGATGTGGTATCCGCCTGGCTGGAGGTTCCTGTGTGGCTCTGAAGGGAAGGCACAAGGTTTAAAAAGGGATGAAGAGCCTTGGGGACACAGGGAGCTATGGCAGGGAATGGTGCTCACTCTAATGGGGACAACTCTGGCAGATGCATCCTGGAGTGTGTGGTGTAAAGCTGAGCCTGGGGGAAGCACATGTGTGCGGGTGAATTTCAGTTCTGGTTTTCTCTGTGCTTGAGCCCATGGAGAAGTGCAGTTGGGGCCAGTCCTCTGCTGTACTGTGGGGGATTCAAAACCAACGCTGCTGCCATCAGCTCATTTTTATTTTATGAAGAAATCAGAATGATTGCTTGAGGAATATTGTATCCAAATGGATTTAACCAGGATCATGTGTTCAAGGGGTCCTGGTGATTCAGGGCATCCCATGTCTCTTCTTGGGTATATTGAAGTTTGCTGTGATGGTGTCCCAGAACATACACTTGGGATTTTTGATGGGTATTGTTTTGTTCCATAGCTATTTTCATTATAATTTTTTTTTTTTTTGGTTAGGGATTAGGCAAATCCAGGCTGTTGCAGGTCCAACACCCACATGGTAGGTTTCTGAGGGGCAGGGCCCCGTGATGAGGATCCCTTTGGGTTCATCAGAGGGGTGTTCAAGGCAGGACAGGCAGGGCTGTCATGGCTGGGTGGTTGTGCCCAGTGCTCATCTCTCAGCACGGGACAGCAGGACACAGCTCAGCCTGCAGCACCAGATGCACTCTGGTAACCAGTTACAGTGCTCCAGTGCTCCCTGTGTGAGAGAAGGTGGCCTGGGAGAGGGGAAAAGGTTTCAGCTTCTCTCTCAGACACCCCAGTGGAGCAGCCCAAGGAGCTGTGGAGCATGTCCTGGCCTCCTTCCCTGGATCATGAAGGGCCACCAAAGTGCTTTCCACCACCTCAGCTCCACCTTTCCTATCCTCAAGAGCACCAGAATAATTGCTGGGTAACCACTCTGCCGAGAGAGCTTCACCATAATTAGGACAGGAATGGAGACCACTGCAGAAACTGAAGATTCAGTAGGGGTAATGTGAAGTGACCCTGTCTCCAAAGGACACATCATCATCTTCCCACACTGGGGAGGTCTGCCCTGATTGCATCTGTGGAATTTTTCTGTTCCTACTTAAGAAATGTTTTGATGGTTTACTCAAAAATCCCCTGTCTGTGGGAGAAAACACACCAGCAGCTGATTTCCTTTAACTGCTGGATTTCAGGACCGTGTCCAGAAATACCTTCTCTGTTTTATCTAGCATCCCTGGGGTTCTGAGGTACTCGAAATGTTGCTGTGCTGCTGCTGTTGCTGGCAACAGTTCCCAGGGGATGGGTTATCCTGAGGGATATCTTGGGAAGCTTCAGGCAAGAAACAAGCCTCATTTGTGCTTTATGAAACAAAAGCAATTTTTCTGCAAGCAGTTTCCGGAATCAGCAAAATACAAGGGTTTTTCTGAGAAAAGCTTCTAGGAGAACAGGGGTCGAGTCCAACTCCTAGCTCTGCACGGGACACCCCAAAACCCCACCTTGTGCCTCAGAGTATTGTCCAAGTGCCCTTTGAGCTCTGTCAGACTTGGGGCTGCCCTGGGGAGCTGTTCCAGTGCCCGGCCACACTGTGGGGAAGAACCTTTCCCTAATATCAGCTTAAATCTCCCTGATGCAACTCCAGACGTTCTCCCTCTGGCCGGGTTTTCCCACCACCGCTTCCCCTCACGGCCGCTCCCCACATCGCCTCCCCTCAGGGCGGTTCTCGCCTCCCCCCAGCCCCTCAGGGCCGTTCCCCTCAGGGTGGTTCCCGCCATCGTCTCTCCTCGGGGCGGTTCTCGCCTCCCCCCAGCCCCTCACGGTAGTTCCCCTCAGGGCGGTTCCGCCTCCTTCGAGTCCCTCAGGGCGGTTCTCGCCTCCTTCCAGCCCCCTTCCGTTCCCCTCGGGGCGGTTGCCGCCATCGTCTCCCCTCAGGGCGGTTCCGCCTCCTTCCAGCCCCTCAGGGCCGTTCCCGCCTCCTTCCAGCCCCTCTGGACCGTTCCCCTTAGGGCCGTTCCCACCCTCGTCTCCCCTCAGGGCGGCTCCCGCCGCGATGTTCCGCGGACACCGTGCTTGGTTCTCGCAGAGCGTCAGCCCGGGCCCGCGGAGGCTGTGGGGTGAGGGGGCAGACGGCAGTGAAGTCCCGGGGAGCCCCGGGGCACGGAGCTGGCAGGAATCCGCCGGGGAATTGGCAGGGGCAGAGCCCTGTCAGCGCTCAGGGGGAGTTAGGAGGGGAGCAGAGCCCCATCATTCCTCAGCAGGGCACAGCAGTGGGGACACAGCCCTGTCACCCCTTCGTGGGTCTGAGACCCACACAACAGGGCAGAGCACGAGTTTGGCCAGTCCACGGTGCCTCCACACTGAGGAAAAGCCCTGAACAGCCCTCAGGGGAGCAATGGGAGTCCCACAGCCATGGGGAGCTGTCACAGCTTCCACTTCGGGGCCCATCTCTGCGGCCCCACAAGCAGCTGTCCCCATCCAGGCCACCCCGAGGTGGGACCCCCTGGGTGCCCACCCTGACCTCGCTCCTGTCCCCTGCAGCAGACGGCGGCGGGACGCTCGCCCACTGGCTGGATGCTGACTACCTCTTCAGCAGCGATGCCGCCCACCCCGACACCCGCAGGTGGGCAAAGGGGCTTTAATGTATTTAGTGGAAAGTATTTCATGGATACTGACATCCTGTAAAAATCAAGGGTGTGTTTTTAAAGTCGTGGCGTGGATCTGCCAGGATCTTATTGCCCAGCGGGGTCCAGAAAACTCACACCCACTAAGCTTTAGATAGATGGAATGGAGAAAAAACATCATGTGTTGAGATGGGCTTAACTGTAATATAAATTAAATTAATTGTGCTGGTCTCTTGCTGGCTGTGAATTATCTGCTGTAAAATCAGCATCTAAAACAGAGGTGATGCAATTCCCAGGGAAGGAACCTGGTGCTAAAAAGCCAGTGTGAATTAATGCTAAAAGGAAGCACTGGGGTAAAAGTGGATGGAAAAGCACTGAAATGCTTAATAAATAAAAAAATAGAGAGCTATGGAACATTTGTACATGTATGAGGAAGGTCTTCAGGATCTTCCTCACTTCCTCGATATCAGTGAATATTTGTATTTATTCATTACTTAGTCATGTAAACATATGTATGGGAAAGGAAGCTGCGATGTTTCTTTTAGGCTTTGCTAGCCTGGACTGAGTAGTTTCTTTTTAACACACCAGTGCTTAAAACTGGCTTTGAATTTTGGAATCTCTCAGCTTCCTGCTCCAGATAAGCAAGGGGAATTCCAATAATCACAGAATAACAACTTTTCTTATGCAACAGCGTGCTGCCAGACCAGCCTGGGGAATTCTGGATAATATATATATATATATATTTTTTCAATGTATATGGTTAGATAGTTCCTTGTGAAAAAATGTAATCATTATACACATCCTTAAAGCCAGCAAACAAGATTTAATTCCTCTCTAAGGAGGACAGTGAGGGCTGGAGCTCCCTCCACCTCCACTTCCTTGCTCAGCTGTGTGAGCAGGAACCAGTGTGGTGAAGGATAATTGTAGAAAAATCCTGTATTTGCCCTCCCCGAAGTAGTTTCACCTCAAGGGCAGAGTGGGACTGTGTCATCCCTAAAAACACGTTTACCCTTGTCCCTCCTCCAGGCTGCCCCTGGGAGGTGCCTGCAGCTGGGACTGTAAATGGATGTGACTGATAGAGTCTCACAGGTAGACAATCACAGAAAATTAGGTGCTTTTGGCAAAAAGATCAGAGCAGGTTTCATGACAACACCCCTCTAAACGTTTTGGTTTTGGTTTGCTCCCAGGTTCTCCTTTGGAAACCAGCTCTCTTTCTCTCTTCCAGCATACACGAGAGTCTCAGTTACTTGGAGGGCAGAGCCACGGTCTTTCACTCCTGTTACCTCTCAGCGTGTGCAAGCACCCGAGCTGGAGAGAGGCCCTCGGTGGCTCTGGGCCACTTCGTCCTGCCCCCTGCCTGCCTGCATGAAGGTCAGGCAGAAAAAAATCATCTGGGGATATTTTCCCATGGAAATCCCCCATGAGTACAGCCTTGGTACTGACACTTACTTGACTGCAGGGAGGGACTTTTCCTTCTGCTTGGGAGTGGCTCTTCCTCCCAGAGGGCAGAATATGATCCATCTATTATCACAGAATGGCTTGACCTTGAACATTCCCAGGGATACAGGGGCAGCCACAGCTGCTCTGGGAAACCTCTGCCAGGCCCTCACCACCCTCACAGGGAAGAATTTCTTGCCAGTGTTCCATCTAACCCTGCCCTCTGTCAGTTTGAAGCCTTTCCCCCTTGTCCTGTCACTCCAGGCCCTTGTCCCAAGTCCCTCTCCAGCCCCTGGAGCCCCTTTAGGCCCTGGAAGAGGCCCTGAGGTGTCTGTCCCTGGAGCCTTCTCCTCTCCAGATGAGCATCCCCAGCTCTCCCAGCCTGGCTCCAGAGCAGAGGGGCTGCAGTCCTTGGAGCATCTCCATGGTCTCCTCTGGACTCTCTCCAGGAGCTCCTTGTCCTGCTGCTCTTGGGGATGCCAGGGACGAGCCCAGGACACGTGGCTGGGTCATATCCATGAGCTTCTCATGCACCAACACCCCCAAGTTCTCCTCAGGGCTGCTTTCATTCCACTCTTGCCCACCCTGAATTTGTGCTTGGGATTGCCCTGGCCCAGGGGCAGGACCTTGCATTTGGGCTTGTCCCCAGAGGGCATCACACTGGCAGCAACTGCCACAGTCCTGTTTTTTGGTGCTCTCACAGTCACTAGTTTTGTTGTTCTTGTCAGAAATCAGAAGGAAAATTGGCCGGTTTATTTGGGAGAAGGCAGATGCCCTCGAAGAACAGGTAAGATGAAAAATTTGTACTACACATGTATGTGCTGGAGGACGAGCTTGTGCTGAGCAGGGAGCTTTCACAGGAATTCAGGAAAAAAAAGAGCATATATAATTTTTGGGAAAAGGGGCAGGCAACTCAGGAAGCGTTTAAGGATGTCCTTAGGTCATGCAGAAAGAAGAAAATTAGAGAGGTAAAAGCTCAGGTAGAACTTAATCTGGCCACTTCTGTAAAGGATAATATTTTTATAAATACTTTATTAACAAAAGGAGGGCCAAGGAAAACCTCCATTCTTTGTTGGGGTGTCCATCACCAAAGACTAGGAAAAGGCTGAGGTACTTAACCCCTTCTTTGCCTCAGTCTTCAGCACTAAGACTGGTTGGATCAGGACAAAGGGCCCTCTGAGCTGGTAGACAGCCATGGGGAGCAGAATGGACCCCCAGAAACCGAGGAGGAGGCAGTCACTGCCCTGCTGTGCCTCTTAGATGCTCACAAGTCCATGGTCCTGGATGGGATCCATCCCAGGGTGATGAGGGAGCTGGAGGAAGAGCTTGCCAAGCCACTGTCCATAATCTATAATCAGTCCTGGCTCACTGGGGAGGTCCCAGATGACAAGGGACAATGTGACACCCCTCCACAAGAAGGGTTGGAAGGAGGCTCTAGGGAATTACCAGACCTTTCAGTGTGAGCAGTGGCAGGGAAGGTTATGGAGCAGATCACCTCAAGTGCCATCACACGGCACTTCCAGGAAAACCAAGGGAACAGACCCAGCCAGCATGGATTTAGGAGGGGCAGGTCCTATCTGACCAACCTGACTTCCTTTCATGGTGAGGGGACTCACTGGATGAAGGAAAGGCTGTGGATGTGCCTACCTGGACATCAGCAAAGCCTTTGACACCATTTCCCACAGCATCTCCTGGAGAACTGCAGCCCACAGCAGGGACAATTGGTGTGTGGTCACCAGTGGTGTCCCCAGGGATCAGTGCTGGGCCCAGGCCTATTCAATGCCTTTATTGAAGATCTGAATGAGGGGACTGAGTGACCATTGGCAGATACACAGGTGACACCAAGTTGAGTGGGAGTGTGGTTCTACTGGAGGCCAGGAAGGCTCTGCTGAGACAGACAGGCTGGATCAGTGGACCAGGGTCATTTGTAGGAGGGTCAACAAGGCCAAGGTCTGGGTCCTGCACTTTGGCCACAATAACCCCTGCAGAGCTGCAGGCTGAGATGAGTGGCTGGAAAGCAGCCCAGCAAGAAAGGTCCTGGGAGTGCTGATCAACAGCAGCTGAACTTGAGCCCAGGTGGCCAAGAATGCCAGTGGCACCTGGCCTGTGTGGCCAGCAGGACCAGGAAGTGATTTTTCCCCTGGACTGGGCACTGCTGAGACCCCAACTTGAGGGCTGTGTCCAGTTCTGGACCCCTCGATTCAATTCAAGGACATTTTGGTGCTGGAGAAGGTCCAGAGGGAGGAACTGAGCCAGGGAAGGGTCTGGAGCACCAGGAGCAGCTGAGGGAGCTGGGGAGGCTCAGCCTAGAGAAAAGAAGGCTCAGAGGGAACCTTCTGACTGCACAACGTCCTGACAGGAGGGTGGAGCTGGATGGGGCTCAGGCACTGCTCCCAGGGACCAAGGGACAGGATGAGAGGACACTGCCTCACGCTGCACCAGGAGAGGTTTATGTTGCACATCAGAATTTCATCCCAGAAGGGGTGATGAGGCACCGGAATGGGCTGCCTGGAATGACTGGATGTGACACTCAGTGCTCTGCTCTGGTTGGGAAGGTGGTGATTGGTCACATTGGTCTTTTCACACCTGATTCCTTGTCCTTGCTGTGCTGTGTCCCTCTCAGCATGACATCATGAGGGGGACAGCACTGGAAGGACTGTCTCCCTTGCCCAGACATATCTAGTCTCCCAGGAGTGTGCTGTTCCAGGGATTCCAATTGCCACAGGCTGAGCTCAGCCCTTTGGTGTGGTGTTTTCCTTCCCCATGTCACTGCCCACTCTCCTCTCAAAGCAACTTCCCAACACTTTTGAAGCAGCAATGCCCTTAAATTTAAAATTTAACTGAATTATGCTTGAAAGCTCTAAAAATTCATGCACTCAGAGCATGTCCCAGGTGCTCTGCAGGTGACCCAGGGCACAACTGTAACTCATTCTTGTGCTGATATTCACAGCCCAACGAAAATCCGACAAAAGAACCAGAAGCAGCAAGAAATGGCTGCGAGGAAGACTCAGAGGAGGAAGTGCTAGACCTGGCTGAGAGGTATTTTCCTACCTTGTGTGGTGGGATTTGGATGCACCTCCAATTCCAAGCAATCCTAACACACAGGAACTAAGACACAGATTTTTTTTCCCTCCTGATACAGCAGTGAAGAAACAGACTCTGAAGCACCTGCCCAGGGAGAATTTCCATACCGTGCCCTCCAGGAATACCCAATAAATAACATGGTGACAGGTAAATAAATCCACCTGGAAAGGGCTGCAGATGGAGCAGATAGAGCAGGGACTCAGCGAGCCCCTTTTCCCTCCACAGGCTATGCCTCTGCACGGGACATGAAGAAATACGAGGGGGAACTCCATGACTTTATCCCTGGCACCTCGGGCTATGCAGCGTACTGGGTTCAAAACAAATGTAGCATTTACTGCGAGAAGACCAAAATGAAGAGGAAACGGTAAGGAACAGCTGGCTGGAGCAGCAAAAACTTCAATGTAAGAGCTGCCAGGTGATTTATAAATTATTCCACTACAGCTCAGAGCATTGGATGTGTTATTTAAGTACTGGCTACAGTTATAGCAGTATTTGCTTCTTTAAGTAACTACTAAAACTAAATTCCACAACAAACATAAATACAGACATTTCTCCCCAAAACAGAAATATTTTCTTTTTATTGTGGGGTGGGGGGGTGGTGGTTTAACCTGTGCTTTAACTGGTTTAAGCAAGTTTTTCTTGGAGGAACAATCCAAGGTCTCCTCACTTTCATTTAATCAAGGAATTCTAAGACTTTTCCCTTTCATTTAAGCACTTGGAAGTGACCAACAGGGTTGCAAAAAGCAACTTTTATTATGGTACAGCCTGATCCCTGGGCTGTCCACTTGGAGGAAGCACAGGAAAACCTAGGACAGGCTCCCACAAGCTCCAAGGAGCCACCATAGTTGTTCTCCCACTGCCCCAAAGGCAGGAGAGCCTCTAAAATTAAACAGCTTTGCACCTCACACCCCAAACTGCCAGGAAAGAACCCAAAAAGATGCCGGTACACATGAAGGTGTTGAGCCCTCTGCGTGCTCCAGCGTGGCACCCCAAGAACCCACCCTCCCTCATCCCTTGGGTGTCTAAAGACCAGGCAGGCTGAGATGGTTTCCTCCCATTTATTGGAAAAGCGACACACAGGGACAGACTCAGAGCGCTCCTCGGGGCGTCTTGAAGTTCATTCCCACTGTAGGCTGTGTCACCTGCAGGTTGGACAGGCTGCCAAAATCCTGGAAAACAGCACAGGAACAATGGGATCAGACACGGCATCCTGCCCACTGACAGTGGAGGCAAGTTCCTCCAGGAAGGTGTGGGAAGGGCTTTGTAGCACAGAGGGTGGATGGAGGTCTCCTAAGAAGGGGGGACCACCCTGCTCCAGAGATGGACTCCTTGGTGAGGGAATCATCCGAATGGAGGGCAAGGAACACCCCCACGCTGCTGGTGGCAAAGCCCCCGTGCCTCTGCCCTTTCACAAGCCAAACATGAACTAATCCTCCCACAGGACCCAGGGCAGAGGGATGCCCTTGACACCATCCAGCCACTCAGGGCAGCAGGAGCTGTGCCAGGGATATGCCAGCAGCTGGGCAGGGAACAGTTGTGGCTACTAACCAGGAGCTTCAGCATTTCCTTGGTGTCTGGGTCCACTTCAATGATCTCCTGGTCAAGGGCAGAGACCTGGAGAGAGGAGAGAAAAGGTGTGATTGATAAAGCCCCACAACCACCCAAATGTCCCCACAGCCACTCCAGTGTCATCCCACTGGCTATGGGGAACAGTTCCAGCAGCAGAGCCATGAGCATCCTGATGGAACACAGCTTTCCTGACTGAACACTGCAAGAGGCCACTGGCAGTACAGGGAAAAGCCTGATTTATGGCAAATCTTTGGAAACTGAGGCCCAACCTGCTCCAGGCCAAGGCTGCTGAGGAGCTGGCATGGTACCTACCCTCAACTGCACTAGTCCTGGCAGGCATCAGTGACACTCACAGCTGCCTTGTGACACAAGGCCACCATGGTGCCAACAAAGGTGGTCCCACCTCCAGGACACCTGTGCTCTTCTGCTCTTTAACTCCAGCAAAACTTCCTCCAGCCCTCTCCAGACCCTAAAACTCTACCTCCACAGGCTTCCTTCCCCAAGAGCTACGTAACACCAGGATTCTTCTAAGAAACCAAAACCAGCACAGGTTTGTGTGCTGACACTGCACCAACAGCTGCAGCATGGACACTCCTTCCCTGCTTGGAGTCCCCTCCCTGTAACCCCTCTCTGGTACCAGCACAGAAACCAGCAGCTCTGCCAGGAACTGACTGGGAAGAGGGTAAGATGTGCTGTGCCTGAAGGCTACAGGACGTAGGAGCAACAGGATCACATTCCTGGAACAAGGGAAGCCCCCCTGGACCACCCCACCCAGATGACAGGTGAGATCTTGACCCTGCCCAAACAGAGGGGTTTTACCAAAACCTCCCTCTGGGGATTCCAGCTGCAAGGCAGGTTTCCAGCCGCTCTGAAACATCCTCCTGCTTCCCATCAAATTATTTTTTCCCCGAATTTTAAGTTAGGAAAACCAAACCACGAGAAGCCAGCTGTCGTTCCTGTGCCAGGTGGCAGCTTTGGAGGGATCCACCTCGGCCCCCTTGATCCAAACCCTCCTCAGCTCCTCCTGGCTGAGGGTGTGTTTTAAAGAAACTTGGGACCGTTTATGGAGATACGGCGAGGCAGCACGGAGCGATGGGGAAGCTGGAGCCTCACCTCCGGGACGTAGTTGTCCCTCCTCTCCCTCTCCTCCTCCTGCAGTTTGATGGAGATGCCGCGGACAGGGCCCCTCTGGATTCGCTTCATCAGGTGGGTGACATACCTGCGGGCACACGGGGGTGTCCTGGGCTTTCCAGGGTTCATGTCACCCTTCCCCACAGCCCAAATCCCGGAACCACGGCAGGATGAGAACAGCTGTCTCCATCTACCCCGGCGATGTCCCACCACTGACCCGGCCATCATCCCACCACCTCCAGAGGACATCAAAGTGTCCGACAGCAACAGGGTTTGGGGGAGACACAGACCCCCCCAAACACGGGAAAACTCTCGCTCTTCTCTCCCTGCACTATCAATGACCCGGCCACAGGCGGGACCGTAATCACTTTCGAATGCAGGAACCCCCACGGCGTGCCCGCATCCCCCAGGACCTTCCGATGCCCAAACCCCTCGGGACACCCCCAGCTGCCCGAAGCCCATCCGGGCCCCGCGGTGCCCGAACCCCCTGCGACGCTCCAAAGCCCAGCCGGGACCCTCCGGTGTCCAGAGCCCAGCCGGGACCCCCCAGCGCCCCCAGCCCAGCCGGGGCCCGCAGTGCCTCACCCCGCAATCTTGTTGCGCAGCTTCTTGCTGGGGATGATGGCGATCTCCTCGCACACGCGCTTGTTGGTGTGGAAGTCATTCCCTAGGCGTGTGTAGTACTTCTCGATAATCACCCGCGCCGCTTTCTTCACCGTCTTCGTCCGAACGCGTCCCTACGCGGGGTGGGCGGCAGGGCCGCCGGTCAGGCTCCGCCGAGCCCAGGCCCAGCNGGAACTGGAGAGAGCGGTGGTGCCGGCGGTACCAGCCCCTGCCACACCTGGGCCTCAGAGAGGACACTGAGCACCCGCAGCACCCAGCGCCACAGGAGGAGGCGTGACCACAACAAGGCTGCTGCGGAGTGACCGCTGCGGGACGTGGAAGGAGCCCGAAGCTGCCCTGCTCAGGGACACGGGCACACAAAGTGTCCTCTGTGGCAGCCTGAGTCCAACTCAGCCCTCCCCAGCCGCACAGAGAGGAGCCCTGGGTCCCTCTCCCCTCACAGCCCTGCAGGAGCAGCAGCTCCCCTGCCTCAGTGGAGAACGCAGGGCAGCACAGGCCCCGCCGATCAGCCTCGTTACCTTCCTGTTGCAATTAGGGGAGCTCCAGCTGGAGCCTAGGGGCCTGCAGGGACCTTAGGTAAGCGGGATCTAAAAACGCATTGCCCAGCAGATAGAGCTCCCTCCCAGCTGAGTCACCCACCAACAGCATCCACAATTCATAGCTCCATCCACCCCTCTCCCCAAACCACATCCACACCTTCCCCCACACCTCCAGGGAGTGACACCACAGCCTCCGAGCTGTACAGCTCTCCCATGAAGCACACAAGAAAAAATTTTTTTTTTTGCTGCAACGTGTTTATTATGTGCCAAAAACTACACCACAGCTTACTCCACACGTCTGTAGGAGAGTGCAGTCTTGCCTGCATATACTACAATGAGGTAGAGACTTCACACACAGCTTCACAAAACCCCACAAAGAGCAGCTGGGATATGCAACAATGCAACATCAGCTCAGCAGGAAAGAAAAAAAAAATAATCATAGTAAAGAGGGAGAAATTATGACACTGGTTCTTTGGCACACAGCTTCCAATAGAGGGGAAAGTAACAAAATAATAATGATCAGCATAATTAAGGTCTCAAATCCCAGCAGCAGCATTTCAGTCGACTGCACTGATACTCCAAACATCTCGGGAAGGAAAGGAAAATTACTTGTCCCCTCTAAGAGAAAGGGCTCCCAGGAACCTTCATCGTCCACCAAAACGCAGCCCTTTTTTAGCTTGTTACAAAAGAAAAGGTAAGTCCTGTGACTTTGTGTGATTAAAAACCTCTATCAACCCCCCATAAGTGCAACTTAAAAAAGTGCAACAAACTATTTAAAACTATATACAGCAGCTCAGAGATCCTCATCCCGTCCAGTTTCAAATCCAAAAACAAAAAAAAAGCCCGGCCTGTCCCGTTGCAAACCCCTGGATTTACAACATCCTGCCATCAGCCCCCAGACACAAATTGCAATAATGTTAAAAGCTGCCAGGAAAAGAAAAAAATCTCTCATTTCAAACGACTTAAAAACTGTTTTTAAGAGTGTAAAAAGGAACTCGTAAAAACCCTCGAGCGTAAAATATGAAATATGATTTGGTTTAAATGAAGAGCAAAGTCTCCTTGTTGTTACAGTAAAAAACGCCAGCTGAACACCCAGGTCACACCATCCAGGTGGGGGTAAATGAATGGAAAGGCACTGTATGGCAACGGCAAAACAATGACCAATGAGACCTGCGCTCTCTCCACCAGTATTGCAAGGAATGTAAAAAAGCGCCTTTAAAAAATAAAAAAACCAGGGCGGGGGCGCCTGCGGCGACGCCTCCGCGACACATGGCCCTTGGTTGGTTGGGTTTATTCATTTTCAATTTTTGCTTCTCGTCAGCAAACCAGGAACCAAAGTCTGGGAACTGCAGAATGGCTTGAGGGGCACTCCCCCCCTCAAAACACCCCCAAACAAACCCCAACAAAACTCACTGTGCATTAGTGCAGAAACAAAAAGACCAGCAAGTGCAAACATGAATGTAAGATTTTTGTTTTTTTCCCCATCAGTCCTCAGGAAGAACGTTCCCAGCCGGGCCTGGCTCCGGCAGGCGCTGCTGCGCTCTCCTCTGGCAGGTTCTCCCAGGACTCTGCCCGTGCCAGCCCCGTGCCCGGCGGCCCCTTAGCTGGAGTCCCGGCTCTTCTGGTTGCGCATCAGCGGGCGGTGGTGGCGCAGGACCTCCATGGAGTGCTGCCAGTGCCAGCACGAGCGGCAGAAGTACTTGAAGCAGATCTGTGGGCAGAGCACGGGGGCAACACTGGGGTGACACCAGCAGAGCCACCCCCGCTCGGTTTCGCAGCCCCCACCAGCACGTGGATCCGTGGGTTGGACAGGGGGAATGCCAGCGATGCTGTGGAGGGGCTGTTGTGCCCAGCTTCCATCTTTTGAACAGGTTTGAAAATCAGGGACTGGGCACTGGGGCAGTAGCTGGGCTCTGCCAGGGCTCCCATCACTCCCGTGGCATTCCTGCCCCCTGCCCATAGCCCATCCCAGCTCTGCAGCAAGCTGCCAGAGCCCAGCCAAGCTCTTTTGCCTGCAGCCACAGTTCCCCTGCCTCAGCCAGCCCCAGGGGCATGCACCCCGACCCCAGCCCATCGTGGCTCACGGAGCAGCAGCCTCCTCTCCCCTCAGGTGCACCACTAAGTCCCAGTGCTGGCACAGCACCAGCAAACTGCAGCACCCCTGGCTAAAAGCCAGGTGGACACTGCCTGCCTGGGCCTCCTGGCAAGCACCAGAGTTGCCCTCCCCAGGAGAACTGCACCTCCTCCAAAACAAGGTCACCCTCCCACCTTGCCCACTGGGGAAGAACCAGTGTACACATCCCCAACACCCAGCAGCAGGGCCCGCTCCTCCTCGAGAAAACCCCTGATCACAGCCTGCAGAACTGGCCTTACCTGGTCTCTGCAGAAGAATGGGCCAGGCTGGGCATTGCACACTTGGCACATGGAATCCTCCAGGTATGGGTCGATCTGAACCTGCAGGAGAACGAGGCAGTGGGCATGGAGCAGCACCAGGCTAACTGCCCTCTCCCTGCTACCTCAAATCCATCCCCAGCAGCACCCCCAGGGCTGGCAGAGCAGCAGCCCCCACTTCCCACTGCCTGAGCAGGAATATGGGGCAGGCTCCATGAACACTGGTGCTGCTCCCAGCAGTACCACCCATCATGCAGACCCCTCCCTGGGCTGCCCCACCAGCCCCACTCACCTTCTTGGTAAACTTGGTGGTTTTGATCTCCACAAATGCAGCAGTCACAGCCTTCAGGTAACTGCGCTGGTTGTTGAAGGTGACACGGCCCGACCCTGGAACGAGCCAGACCACAAATGTTAGAGAGGAACAGCAGAGATCAAGAGGGAACCACTGCCAGCACCACCCCCTCCCTGGTGCCACTCAGACAGGGAAGCAGCTTTGACAGGGAGATGGCACCCAGGGCCCTCTTCCTGCCTCCTTCTCCAGGCACCACATTCCCAGGCTCAGCAGAGTGCTTCACACTACACCTCAAATGCACCAGTGCTGAGACAGCTCAGCAGCTTTTATTCCCAGCCCCCCCTCACCCCAGAGCCTTGTGTTTTGCAGCCTCATTGCTGCTCAGCAGCATTCCAGCACCACTTGCTTCCAGCCAAGGTCTATTAAGCTCCAGGACTGCCACTTGCAGATCCCTATATAGCTCAGCCACAGGACAAGGTGCCACCCAAAACCCACCCATTCCCCTCCCAAAGCATCGCACAGGACACGGGCAGGAGGGCCTGGATTCAGCCTGGGGTTACAGGAGATGCTCTCAATGAGCACAACCAACCAGGGCACAGCTTAGTTACCAAAACTGAGCTCTGACTGCTGTGACTTTAGGACAGCTCTAAGGGTGGAAGTGCCACCGAGCTGTTGGGAGATGGATCTTGCCTACTTGGAGCAACCTGGGCTCTGCATGAACCACAGGAGGTTGGGGTCACACACTGGGATCCCACAGGGCCAGCACAGGGAGGTTCTGTGACACCTCATCCACAGTCAGACTGAGAATTTGCCTGAAGTCTCATACTCCCATTCCCACCCTCCTTGAGACTGTCCCCCTAAAGGCATTTCAGGGCTTTTGCAGCACAACATGCATGCCCTAACCTGAGCCTTGCCCAGAAAAGCCTGACTGCTATCCAAGCACAGTGACAACTCTGCACTACCAAGCTCTGACACTGTTACTGCCTGGCAACACCAGGAGATCCACAGTCTCAAAATCTGTGACTTGCTGCAGCCTGAGCCTGGAAAGCTAGGCCTCAGGCACAGGCTGCGGGGTTTTTCCAACAGACCAGCCACCTCAGTGCTGGCCCCCTGGCCCATGAGGTCTCCAGGGACACACATGATGACACGCCACATTTCAGCTCTGGTGACAAGAGCCCAAGAGTGGGTTAAGACCCACAGCTGTCTCTGCCCTGGGAATGGAAAAGCAGCTACAGCAGCATCCAACAACCACTAACAGCACTGAACAAGGACAAAGAAACATTCAGCAATGCCTAAAGGCATATTCAAAACTTCAGGCTACTCTGGAATGATCCAGGACCTTCCAATCCCCCAGCACATCAGCCAAGGCTGGTCTTGCCTCCCCAGGGCCAGCAGATGAGAAGCACAGACTGCAAAAGAGGTTGGCCAGCATCTGCTCTCTGAGCCTGGCACCTGGGCAGTCTTCCAACAGAAGGACAAGCCAAGGGCACACTGCAGTCTCCTCAGAGCACGGCAGGGGCGACCACCAATCCTGGTGGAACCTCACTTACCTATGGGGTACTTGTGCTTGTCAGTGTCGATGCCAGCATAGACCACCCCTCCAAACAGGTCGTACATGACGGCTGCCAGGGCCTCTGCGTTGAGCATGCCGTGCAGGGCCCCCACAAACACCGTCTTGCTGGGGTCCAGCCGCTGCGAGGGGCTGCGCACGAAGTTGCTGTCGGCCAGCACCCACGGGATCACCTGCACCTGCAACCAGGAGCACCCCTGAGCCTCAGACCTCACCCCCAGCTGCAAATGTCATTTGTTATCTACTGCTGCTCAGGGTCCACAGCCATCTAGAGCTCCAGACACCTCCAGAGAACCCACACGGGGACGAAACCAACTCTGCTTCCAGCCAAACTGGAAGCCAAGCCAGCAGTTCCTTGGGGGTAGCAGTCAGAGGACGATCCACATCCCTCCACCTGTGTTTATGGCCCAGTCAGGTACCTCCCAGCACAGGAGCCTGATGTTGGAGGGGGCCACTGGAATATCACCCACTGGTAGCTCCATCAGGAGCTCCCATCTGCTCTGCAGCTGATGGAGGGCTCTGGAAAGAAGCTTCTGGCAGAACTAAATCACGAAGCACAGAAGCTCTGCCAATTTACAGACACCAGGAGAGCTGTCTAGAGCACAATTCGTTTGTGCCTGTCTAGATAAGAGCTGCATCTCCATCCTGTAACTCCCTGAACTCAGGCTGTTGTCCATGATCTGAAGACCCCCTTCCCCGTAAGCCCAAGTGGAGCCTCTGGCAGCTCCAGCACCCCCAAAACACAGGTCAGCCAGCCAAGGCCATGCTGGGGAGCAGCCTGGGATCCAAAATATCTGCCTGCTGAGGGTGAGTCACTTGTTCTGCAAGCAGAGGAGGCCTGACAAAGCACCTGAGGGGTCCCAGTCTGCTTCTGCAAGCAAAGGTGTGATGGAAGCAGCACAGAGCAGTCACATCCCTGTTTCCATCCCCCAGCTAGCTGAAGCCTGAAGGCAGGGTCTGTCACCAACCCAGGAGCTCCAGGTTGGTTTAACACAAGCTGTTGTGAGGGACACAAAGACTGAGCTGACACATCCCTACCACAGGCACAGAGCAGCCAAAGAGCCAGGAGCCAGCATGCCCTTCAGCTGCTGTTCCAGCCCTGCTTTCCCTTCCTCCAAGGATCTCCTTCTGCATCCCCTGCTGCCACATCAGGCTGCTCTCCTAGCTTGCTCACCTCTTTGCAGCGCATCCTGCGGCTGGACATCTTGAAGTAGTACTCACTGAGCCCATCAGGGCTCAGCAGGTCCTGGGAGCACGCCTGGAGCAGCGCACGCACCGACTTCTCCGACTCAAACACCAGGTAGACGTAGCCTGTGGAAGGGAAGGGAGAGAAGCAGCTGTTAGAGCTGTGGTGGAGGAGGAACAGATCATCCCAGTTTGCAGACATCACTCTTGGGTGCCACCTGAAGTATCTGTGTGGTAGCTCTTGCTGTTCCCAGCAATATTATCCTCTTAATGTATAAGCCAAGCTGGAAGAGCCCGAACCCAAGCACAGCACGAGGGGCAGGATGCCCAGGGCCACATGAGCCACTGTCCACCATCCACAAACCACACCTGGACATGCCAGGTGGGCACCACCAGCCTGGCCACAACGAGGTCTACAGCAAAATAGACCCTGCTATGTATTTAGGATGGCCTGGCTCAAATACAGTCCAGGGTTTTAAAGTCCCTTCCATGGATGCCAGTGCTCCACCTCACACTGCTCTGGTGACTGAAGGAAGCCATCAAGCACTACAGGGCCTCCAAACCAGCCACTTCCTACCCTGTAACTAATTCCTGCTTACACAATATGCCAGCCCAGCTGCACATGCTGGCAGTGGGATCAGCAGCTGTTCCAGAGCCACAGCCCCCCATGGGGCTCCAGAGAGGGCTCCCCCAGCCCACAGTTCTGTCCAACACTGCTATGGATGGGTGAGGACGCTGGGTTTGGGGTGCCAGTGCCCTGCAGCCCAGGTGCAGACCCAAGTGAGGGCAGGACATTACCCCAGGTGCTCTGTACCAACCAGTCACCAGCATGCAGCTGTACCATCCCAGCATCCGTGCTGTAACATAGCATGGGAAAAAAGTAACCCTACCGTGTTCGCTATTACCTTTAGGCATATTACCTTTGGGAGGACAGCGTGGGTGTTTGCCATCCTTACCAGGCCACTCCACACTCAGGGAGCCAAAAACACGGAAAGTGTTGATCAGCCCAGCTACAGAGAGAAGCAGAGAGGTCAGTGTCCCCCACAAAAAGCTCCATCCTGCACCCTCCCAATATCAACACCCAAGGCCTTGGTGTGGGGCCTCGCTTTCCAGGGCTGCTCACCTTCTGTAATGTCCCATGGGACTCCTCCCAGGAACACTTTGCAGGAGTAGACGGGGTTCTTGTAGTTTCGGGGAGGCAGCTGCCCGCTCCAGGTGCAGGTTGCTTCGTTCACAGCTTGGAGAAAACACCAGTAATACTCAGTACAGGATGATTTCCTTCCCACTCCCCACAGGCCTCCCCGTATTCCCCAACCACAGGCTGAGCAGAGCTGCACAGCTACAGGCAGCTGCCTTGTCCTCTCAGCAGACAGAGCCAGAGTCAGGTTTGGGCCTGGAGCAAACTCTATATTCAGCCAGTGTCTGCACAGAGGCCACCAGCCCCCCCAAGTGTGGGGCTGTCCCCTGGACCCCCTCCCAGCTCACCTGCTGCCTGCCGATGAAGCCGGGCTTCTCTCTCAATACTGAAGGGGTCTTCCGGAGAGTCCAGAAGATCCCAGGAAGGCCACGCAGAGGCTCCAGGCCATCTTTTCGATGCACTGGCCGGGGAGGAAGTTACTGCAGCCAGGGCAGCTTGATCTTGATCCAGCTGGGATCCCACTCCCATCTTCAAGGGGTCTCTTGACACCCCACTGAGAGGCAAGAAGGGCAGAGGAGGGGATATGCGAAGGCTTGACTGCAAGAGAAAGGCCATGTTGAAATCCAGCTCTGAGCACATAATGCCAGTGGTGAGGCACCACACAGGAGCCCTGCCCTTGCCCATGGCAGGAGAGGGAGCTCTCAGGGATCTCCTGAGACCCTCTGAGGCCTGGCAGAGGCAAGAAAGCAGCAACCCCAACACATCCTGGCACCCTAGGAAAGCCCTGGGCCATTCTCCACTGAACCCATGCCCATGATCAGCAGCAGGGATCATTAAGCAGGAGGACTTCAGAGACCACCAAGCCAACAGCTACCCCTGGCTGTACAGCCTCAAGAACAGTGTCACCCTGGGAAGCACCAGCCTCAGGCTCTGTGCTGTGCCCGCAGTGGGCAGGGCTTGTTGGAAGTGCTCAGGGACTCTGCAGGCACCAGCTGGATCTCATCCTCACAGCCCAGCTCCAGGGCTGCCTGACCAGGGAGTGAGCACCATGGAGCACAGCTCCTCCCAGGGCAGGAGGAGGGAAAGCTCAGATTAATGGAGCAGCAGGGAGGCAAGATGCTGCACAGCTCAGTGCCAGCTGCGCTGCGGCTCTGTCCCTGCGCTGCCACGGCAGCCGCCCACGCCAGGGCCCTGCTCAGAGTGCTGCCCTTCACAAACAAGGCCGGCACAGAGCCCTGCACCACCTGCCACCATCACTGCCTGCGTGCTGCAGTCACTCAGCACATCCTGATTCTCCAGGGTGGATCACAGCAGAATCAACCCCGCATCCAGTCAGGTCTGTCCTTCACACCCACCCCAACACAGGGGTCAAGGCCATGGCAACACCACAGCAGAGCCTGGAGCAGCTTCTGGCTTTATCCTCCCGTGCCAAGGTCAGCCATGCAGCAGCATCCCAGAGCTGGCTGGAGCCAGGCTGCCCCGCTGGCACCCAGAGCTGCCACTTGCACCCACCACAGAACCATGAGAGCAGACTGGGGCAGCCAGCCAGACACTCGCTTGCTCCCTGCCTTTCAAATTTAGCTGTGCTTTAGGGAATGGGAGCAGGCCAGACCCAGTTTGCTCTAGAAGAAACCGCCCTGAGATGGAGAAGTGCAGTCAAATGGGAAGAGCAATGTAAGGCAAGGACAGTAGCTCCTCAGAAGTCCAAACTGGATCAGCCACCTCCCTGCTGGGATCGGGGCAGAGACACCACCCTGCCACACACCAGCTCAAGCACTCAAGATCCCTCTGGGAGCTACTGTAACCCAGCAGGGCTGCAAGCATAGACCCAAAAGGCCAAAATATTAGTTTACAAGAAGAAAAATATGAGGATACCGCTGGCTTGTGGTGAAGGACTGCATGAGCAGCCTTCCTCCCAAACCCTGGGCTGTGCCAGTGTGTGCACAACAGCTTCTCCCAGCATCCCCTCCCGTTCCTGAGCAGGCAGGGCTCTGGCTGGCAGCTCCACTCAGCTGTTCTGTGCTCCCCAAAAAACACAGCAAGACCCCAGGACCCAAACTTACAATCAAGTCTGAGAGGTGGTCAGAACCAGAGCTGAACCCACTGGTGTCCGAGTCCGAGGGGCTGCTGGAGCGGGAGTCCAGGAGGGAGCGGGAGTTCCTCAGCGACGGTGTGGAAAACTTTTCTGGCAGGTCTGAACCAATGGGGTCTAAAGGCAGAAAACCCAGCGGGGGCTTCCCCAGGACGTTCCCAAGAGGGTTACTCAGCATGCTGAGAACTGCAACAGAGAGGGACAGTCTGTCAGGGCTGCAGCACAACACTGCTCCTTCCTCCTGGCTCCTGTGGCCCAGGAGGCCACCGGGCTCCTGTCAGCCCACAGATGTCATGTCTGGGCGGTGGCACCTCTGGGTGTTTGCCATCAGTTGGGCCATGGTGCTGCAAAGAACTCACAGCAGCCTGGTGTGGCTGACACACATGGGTTATAAGAAAGATTGGCCAGGAGAGCCCACTTCATCTGGGAGAAGTTCAGAGATCTCACACCCCAGATTACAGACCTGCTCTGGGACAAGGCCCTCTGCCCAGTCCATGCCACTCCCTGCCACTTGTCCTGCAGCAAGCTGGGGCTCAGGGGGGCAGCTCCCCAGGGATGGGGGCACACACCAGTGGCAGGCACACCTGCCCCACCAGCAGGAATTTTCAGGCTCAGAGGTGGGACACTGCTCCCATCATGCCTGCCAGGAGCTGGCTGTGGGCAGCCAGGAAGGTGCCAGCCTGGGCTGCTGACAGAGAGGCTTCGCTGTCCCTGGTGTGTGTTCACAGCAAGTCTGTCTGGTCAGGCCTCTGCCCCAGAGCCTGCAGACAAGGATGTGTCAGACTGCTTCCCTCACACTGCAGGTTTTCCTCCCACTGAGGAGAATCCAGGAAAATGCCTCCCTACAAAGAGAGCTGCTTCTGAGCAGAGGGCCAGGCCATCCAAAGGTCATAAAGTCACATCCTGGTCAGTGATGTGGGGGCAGCTGCCACCCACAAGGAGAGGGAATGTAGGGCAGGGATCCCACAGGGGCACACCACCAAGCAGTCTATTCAAAAAGAGCAAGTCTCAGCAAGCTGAATGCGTACCAGAACCAAGTGAAAAGAGCAAAGCATTCAGAATGGTTTTAATTATTCACAGGCTGCAAAACAAGGCAGCTTGCCCTGAAGCTTTCAGCAAAGCGAATTTGGGATCCACTCAAGATCCTCTAAGCCCCACCTGATCTCAGCAAGCTGAACCATGAGGTTTTAACCTAGATTTTCAGCAGCTCCTATGCAGATGAGGATTAACAATCCAAACCACCAGCATGACAACACCACGGTGCTCGAGCACACTACGGTCACACAGCAGGACAGCACGGTGTCAGCGTCAGGGAGAGCTGCAGAGCACGACTGAGGCGAGCTGCTGGGATGTACCTATCCCAAGCTGCACTATCCAGTGGCACACCTGCTGTGACGCTGGCATCTCCAGCCCCACACTTGGGGAAAAAACCTCATCACCCCAACACAGGTACAGGTAGGTCCTTTACTTGAAGCACCTCCCTCAACTCAAGGCAGAGACCTCAGCAACAGTCACAACATCTTCCCACACTGCAGAGCCTTACCCCTGCGAGATTCCCCTATTCTGGCTACATCACAGGACTAGCAATTCACCTCTGACCACACTGAGAAAGGGACCTCCTGCCCTTTGCTCTCCTGGACAGGCAGCACCTGTGTTCACACCCAGCCCTGCAGCCACAGGAAAATACCAGCCAGCCCAGCAGCCCTTACCTGGGCAGCCCCGGGACCGAGGGAATGTGACACAGCTGGGGAGGAGACGCTCCCTCCTAGTCACAGCTCCGAGCAGGGCACAGCATCTCCCAGCCCCGGCAAGCTGCACTTGCTGCTCTGCTGACTTCTCTGAAGCCACGTGATGTGTTTAAAAATACAGCCGGCGTATTGTTCTGGGGAGACAGCTGAATCTGTCCGACAGGCTCCAAAATCTGATTAGTCACTAAACAGCACAAGAGGCAAAGCAAAGCAGCTGATCCCACAGCCCGAGCCTTGCTGCCAACAAATGCTCCCGCGCCGACACCCTCCTCCTTCCCCGGCCAGTGGGTTTGGAACGCCGCAGCCCTGTGCTGACCCTAGCTGCACAGCATTCCAGAGACCTGGAGCAGAGAACGCTGCCCTGCCCTGTATCTCCTGGTTAGCAGAGATGTGGAACCAGAACTCTATTTAGGATGCAACAGCAAGGGTCTGGGGCTCATCAAGAGCTCCCAGTGGCATTACAGGGTCCAGCTGCTCTGGCCCATTTATGACATCCTCATCTCTGCCACCACATACACATCTCTCCTATGACTTCTCAGCTCTCGCAGCAGCTACAAAACCAGTAAGGCCAGCATAAGCACACTGAAGTGGCAGGATTACTGGCCTGTAAAAGGATCTACTCTCTGGGCATTTACCACCACACAAAACCCTGCCAGCTTCAACTGCCCCAATCCTAACCTCATGTCCTGGAAGTGCTGACATCCTGCTGTTAACACGGATGGACTCTATCCAGTCCAGCAGCTTTGACAGCTCTGCACTGGCAGCACTTGATTACACACTCTGCAGGACAAATCGAGCTCGTGGGAGACCCCACATCACCCCAGTGGGCCTGACTCAGCTTCACCTGGTACCCACAGCCACTCACAGGGACATCAGGAGGAAAAGCCATGAGTCAAACTCAGCATTTCCTCTTTTATCCTTGCTCAGTGACCAGGCTGTGTGCCCCGATGCCAAGCTGTGCAGGTAGCCTAGGAAACACCTGCATGAGACACCCAGATCTTATTCCTCAGCACTATCCCAAAGGCATCCTGATCTAACTCCCTGCTCCAACCCACCCAACCCCTCCTGAGGAATGGGGCACAAGAGCCCAGCACAGGCTGCCCACCTAAAAAAAGCCTTCAAGGCGTTGAGGCCACACTTCTTCCTGGGGAGTTGGCCTTGTCTCCCCTTCCAAGCAGACAGCTCACGTAAGGGAAAAATCATTCCCAACACACATGCAAGATGCATCAGCAATTCCTGGAGTTAAGAGCATCCCTTAAAGTCCCAAAGTGAAAAAACAAGTACCATGAACATGAATGCAAAGAAGTATTTTTCACACCTAGAGGGGAAGCTTTAACTTGGGGGGTCAGCATGACTCCCACTCACCACTCGCACACCAAGAGCTTCTGGAACCTCTCCTGCCTCTGCTCAATGCAGCAAGGGAGGCACATGGCAATGCTCCTCTGCAGGGGACAGCAGAAAAGGAGCTTTTAATAGAATCTGGGCACTGACTTTTGACTCACTGCTGCAGCTCTAATGCCTGACACAGAGGCAGCACGCTCTGCTCCGTCTCTGGGCCTGCCAGCCCAGCACTGGCTCCTCTGAGCTCTGTGGAACAGCCGTGACACCACATGGCACTGCCAGGTCCTGGCCACACAGGTCACTCCCTGGAGAAGGAGCATTTTTTCAAGCTACTCCTCTTCCTTAGCTGAGCTTTCCCAGTAACTGCTGTTTGGATACACCATTATTGCTGCATCAACCCAGGGCCCCTGAAGAAGCCCAGGGGAGCACGCTCAAGACTCTCAGACCCATCAGACCTGAGCCAGACACTTGACAGAAACAAGCAGCTACAATGAGCCCACAGTGATGGTTTCAATTCCTGAGGTCATCTCTACCTGCAGACCCCAAATCATCCTTTAAATCCCACTACCAACCACTGAACTACCACACTGAATGTGAGTTTACCCTAACAAGCAGATCACTCCACCAGCACAAGCTGCAATTCAGAGCACACTGGGAAAAGTGTCCCAACAGCAAGATGTCCAATCCAAGCACTAAGAACAGCTTTTACTATCCCATCCACCAGTTAAGACATGCAATTCAAGCACCTGCCCAGGACCTTGGAGCGTACAGTTGCTCTCTGTACACTGTAATTTGCAGCCATTTGATATGTAGACCTTCCTAGCAGCTTTGCCCATGCCCATTCTGTAAGACATGAATATAAAGATGAGCCCCAAGGATTGCTGGTGGTAGCAGCTCAGGGAAAGAAGGGCTCTGGGAAAATAACCAGGAGGCTGATGACAAATGACAGTTTACTGCCTTGGATAAAACCTTAAGAGCAACAGGATCATTTAGGTTGGAAAATACCTCCAATATAGAGTTCAACCTTCGACCAATCACCACTTTGCCAGCTAGACCAGAGCACCAAGTGCCACATCCAGACATTTCACACGGAGCATCCACTGAGTTTAGGCCTGATGGACAGAGCTGACCAGAACCTCAGCCACCTGCACACTGCCCTTTGAACAAAATGCTTCAGCTCAGCTCTGTGAGAGACCACCCAGCCACCAGCATAAGATCAGTGCTGATGCTCTTTACTCCCTGGTGCATCAGTTTAGTCAAACTATCCAGAAACTTGAGTCTTGCCCAGAGCAAAAATCTCTTATCCAGCAGCTGCCCAGGTCCTTCCATTCAAGTTCCTTCTCCACACTGAGAACAGCAGGAACTCCCCCATGGCTGAGAACAACATCTGCCACACGGCCCTGGAGACACATGGAGAGTGGGCCAAGGAACTCCTGCTGCAGGAGCAGTGGGCCAGGCCCAGTCCCTGAGCTGCCAGCTGTGTCTGGCACCCCCAGACTCTGTGCACAGACAGCTTTACACCGTGCTGGCCACAGCCCCAAGGCCAGAGGAGCACACACTTTCAGAAATAATGCCCTGGAGATGTGTTCCAGCCTTTAGAAACTCACTGCAGGGCTGAAAAAGCCTACTCTGAAGAGTCCAGGACTTGCCTGAGCTAGGTCACCTCTGCAGCCTGGCACCTCCAGCAAGAGGGACACTGCCATCTCCACAAGTTGATCTGCTCAGAGATCACTCAGCACAAGAAGGATGGCAAGGTTGTTAAGACCTCCCACTGCATCCACCAACCACCACATAGGTTGGAAGTTCACCTTTCTGCCTGGATCTCCCCACAGAACAGGAATGCTCTTTACCAGGAGAAAGAGCCAGGTTTCAGTGACACCTGCCATGCCCAGAGCCTGCAGCACCATATACACATTTGGGGCAGGGCAGCAGAGGAGATAAGCAGTGTGACTGAGGCCCTGGAGACTGAATACAGTGCACTTTCTTTTGTCATGCATCAAATAAGCTTGTAAAGTTAAAAAAAAAGCTAATGTCCTAAACAATAGCCTGCTGCAATTCCAGAAAAACAGCTTGTCTGCAGTTTTTACCACCCAGTCAAGCTCTACCCTGGTGGGGTGGGAGCAAGCTGAATGTTTTAGTCAGCCAAAAAGCAGCACCTCCTACAGACACTGAGAAACTCCGTGGCAAGAGAAACATTTGCATGTCTGAAAAGCAAATGGGCACCTCAACCACCTCTTACTGGAGCTGTAGTTCAGCAGTGACCCAGCCAGACAAGCTGCCAAGCTACCCTCATCACACACCAGCACCAAACAGCTCATGGCAGGGAAGGGGTGACCAACACTCCAGTCTAATCCTAAATTTTAGCACTTCTCACCTGCAGCTGTTGGCACCTGGAACTGCCTGCACAGGAACATTGACTGAAACATGGCCAGCAGCAGCTGCAGTGGCAGATGTGGCGCTGGAGCACACAGGTCAGGAACAGGCTTTGCTTGGCACAGGGAAGGCAGACGTTGGATTCTCCCTGTTCACCAAATTCTCACAGGGGCACAAAAAAGCCAAGGAAAAGCAGCAGCAAGAGTAGTGGCACAAAAATTTCTTCCTCTTATGTGGAGCAGCCACGGGACAAAGCCCAGAGGTGGAGGGAACTGTGTCCTTACAGCCCTGGAGCTCACCTGAGCAGCACACTGGATACATCCAGCTCAAATCCTCCAACTTTCACTACATTCCCATTACTCCATTAAAAACACAGTCAGTGCTGTTATTAGAGGAGCCATGCAAAGTCCAAGGCACACTGCCCTCTCCAACCTGTATCACCACAGAAGCCCCAATAATCTTGAGCCAACTACCAGCTCTGGAGAAGAGCAGCTCCCAGAACTGCAGATGTAATCAAACCAGCAGCAACCACCATCTAAGCAGGACCTACAGCACAGACCATTTTTTTTCCTGAACTACAAAAGAGGAACCTCTGCCCTCACAGATTCTTCATTTGGGGCAAAGAAAAACTGAAGATATTCCGGCAGCTATTTCTGGTTCGCTAAGAAGGGGGCAGGGGAATAAAAAAAGGCAGCATGATCCCACAGCTGAACCACAGAATTAGAGTCAGGACACCTGAGGTCTATTCTTGGTTCTGGCACCAACATGGTAAGTCACTTGCCCTGAAAAATGGAAACAGCAGCATAACTGGGAACAAGCAGAAGATTACTGCATTAACATCTGAGAGCACCGGTCCTCCGCTGGCACTGAGAGCAGGGCCTGGCTGACAACAAGGCCCACAGCTTCCTGAGGCAGGGAATTTACTCCTGTGTGTTTCTAGGAAGAGAAAACAGCTGCCCAAGGTAAATATAAAAATCAGAAAAGACAGCTAAAATGCAATTCAGGATTACAAGTGCCCAGGTAATTGCATTCGCTAAGCAGGCTGCCACAACCACAGTTGCCTTTAAAAAGATCAGAACACTGAAATACAGCAGGTTTTAACATGTATCAGTCCCAGACAGATTTAAAAGCCAGCATATTCAGGTCAAATTCTGCACAACAAGCTTCAACTTTGCAAGCCTCAAGAACAAACACTTCTATATTTAAGTACCAAACTCCTCTCAATTATCTGCTGCAACATCTAGGGCGCAAACTGTGTTCTGTGTGTTACCTGACGTGATAACAAGGGTGAGTGACTCATCCTCAGCTGCATCACAGTTTGGGGGTGCCAAGGCCAGGATACACCTTTAGAGGGGGGACTCTCTGGAAGGGGGCAGAGTGTTGGCCAGGCCCCTCTGCAGGCTGCAGTGAAGGGAAAACAACTGAAAAAAAGACAGACTTTAGTCCCAAACTCTATTTTCCTTAGGAAAAGGCACATGAGCCTCATTGAGGCCTTCAGCTGGCATAAAGCCACTGCCAGACTGGCACTCCCAAACACCACCAGTGATGCAGGCTCCCAGTTACCTTTCAGAGGTCTGTACCAACACAGCCTGGGAGTTTGCCCCACCTTTCCCTCCACCTCTTGGGGAGAAAACCAGGCAGAGGGGCAAGGAGGGATGTCCCCACAGCCACCTCAAATGCGTGGCACCAGCTGCTGTGCCCGAGGGCAGCCTCTGCGCTGGCAGCAGCACAGACAGCACCTGTGATTCAGCTGTTTTGCCATCACCTAAGGGAGCAGGCATAGGGGGAGTGAGCTTGCAGATGTGGATAGAAGGTGCAACCCTGGCTGGAGATGCCTTGCCCAGTGCCCCAGCCCTGCAGCAGCACCACTCAGCCTCTGTGCAGTGACATCTCAAGGACCACAGCATCCTTTGGAAGGGGATAATTTCTGAGCCAGCTCAGGGGAGGTACCCACTTAAAAGGGTGTTTTTGAGGGAACAAGAGGCAGAAATAGCTTTTGGAGCCCCCTTGGGCTATATTATTTCTGCCACCCTCCATCAGCTTTCCTACCCTGCTTTGTGCAAGAGCTGGACTGGATAACCTCAACCTTCCAACTGGAGCTGCCCTAAAAACCCCAGCCTGCCAAGAGCACTGCAGAGGGCCCACAAGCCTCTGCTACAGGCACACTGGGAGAGCAGGTCCAAAAGCTGTTCCCTACCCATGTGGAAGCACTCATGTCAGCAATTGCTGTAGAGTTTGCAGTATAGGCACTGAGTCAAAAACACATTCAAGACTTCTAGAAAGTTCCCATGCTCCTGATGGAGCTGCAGCACAGCCTTCTGAGTCAGTTTTGCCCAGCAAGGAACCCTCACATCCACTGCTTAGACATGCAGCAATGCAAGGGCTGGAGGAAAACCTCATCTCTCATTTGACTGATGCAATTTTGGGGATGAACCCTACTCCAGGCCAGGGCTTGCACACACTAAACCACTCTCCCTGCTGCTACCTCCGTATCAATCACAGGAAATACTAAGCCAGGAACTGCCTGGGGCAGTTCAGACCCACCAAACAGCAGCTCCAGTGCTCTCCTTAGAAGGCAACATGCCTTTTAAGGCTCAATTCCAGAGTGAGCCAAGAGAAACGCTCTCCAAATGACCACTGAACAGTGCCACAGGGCTGCTCCAGGGGCCACAATCGAACACCCCTCCCTGACAGAAGCCAAGGGGAGGGTTTTGGGTAGTACATGCCTGCTCCCACAAGCTGCCTCCAGCATAGGACTGGAGCTGCCCTGACCCACTTCAGGTCTGGCTGGATACAAGCAGAGATGCTGGTTGGGTTCCTGTTCCAGTTACTCCTCTATTTGCATCTTCTGTTTTACAGCATCAGCGCAGATAAAAATAAATCTGTTTTAGGAGAAGCTGCTCAAATGGAAGCTTTAAGAGTTGGACTGAGAGCAACTTCCTTAACTTCCTTTAGAAACCAACTGCAAGCTCAGGTTTGATACTTCTTTTACTTATTTGATACATATTTTATTCTGTTAAGGATCAAATACTGCTGCCACATAAGCAATGTGCAGCTTTTAAGTGCTTCCCACTCCCCAGCACTGGTGGCTGGAGCCAAGCACTGAGGAATCAGACCACTGAGCATGAGCAGCTCCTATGGAAAGACATTCAAGGAACAAGTGCCCATTAAGTACCCACATTGAGTAAGTCCTTAGAAGAGTGCTACAAGCACTAGGATGGCATGGGACAAGCTCTTAGTAAGGCGTCCTGGAACACCAGCACCAAGCAGGAGACCCAGAGAGTCAAACCAGCTCCCAGCTTTGTGTCCTTACACTGTTATCATCCACAACCTTCACAAAGAAAGTAACACCACCACCACATCCCTGCTTACACTGCTACACTCTGAACATCAGCAAGTTGCTCCCAAAGAACCAGGCTGCTGGGAAAGTCTGTCCTCCTTTCAAGGGAACAAAGCATACCAAGAACATGTAATTCAGGATCACCACCAAAACTCTGGATACCTATTATCCTGAACCAGGCACAGGTCCAGGGTCAGCAGAAGTTGCTCTTCCCTCCTCATCCCAGCAGCAGCACCACCAGCAGCACAAAGGAACATTTCACTGAGTTTCCTAGGCATACTTGGGCTTAGATGGAATATCACTCAGGTGAAGTGCTCTCCCCCCTCACCCCAAGCACTCCTTTCATTACAGAGCACAAAAAAACCATCCCTGGATATTCTGATGTCAACCTAGTGTTGTCCAGACACTGTGCTCCCCATCAGGATGCACCGCTGAAATCTTCCTCTATCATAAGGAGAAGGATTTACACACAGCCAAGCCAGAAGACACAGAAGCTGAGGACACACCTAGGTCAGCTGAAGCCACTTGTCCAAAAGACAGCAGGAAAAACAGCAGGGAGAGACCTGGACATGCAAAAAGGAGAGCTCTGTGGAGCTTGGCATGGGTTAGCCAAGCAGCAAATTAAACAGATGGGAGAACTGGGGACCCAAATCCTCTGCCCCAAGCTCTGCATCCAACCACTCCAACCAGCAGCTTGAGGAAAGCCAGTGGCTGCCATGCTGTATTTATAAACAGCCACCCCAGGCTGAGCAGCAACTCTCCCCTGGGGGGCCTCAGGTGCCCCCCACCACACACAGCATTTGAGGACACTCTGGAAACAGCCTGACCTCAGGGAGCAGCTTATGAATCCCTCCTGCTGCTATCAAGAAGAAAGGCAAGGAGTCCATGACAACAACCGTTCTTCCTGTGCAACAGGTCTTTTCTTTCATCTTTCAGATGGGGTTTTGCCTTGAAGACTTCAGAGGGATTCGTGCTCTAGGCCTCACTATCTGCCAGGCAACACACAACAGACTGCCCGCAGCTCCAGCCTGGCAGATTTTAAGCAACTACAGATAAGCAAGCTTATTGCAAAAATAAGTTGCTGTGCTCTGGGAAGCAGAAGAGCCAAGGGCTGGAAAGATTCAGCAGCATTTTCCTACCATGGGCCATTTCCCCAGAAGCAGAGTGACAGGAGCTGCAACCTGGCAGGCTGGAGAATGAGACAGCAGCAGCCACCCCGCAGAGGGCACAGATGAGGCTGGAGCTGCAGTCTCAAGAGCAAATCCAAGGAAAAGCTCAAATCTGTTGCTGCACCAGCAGCTTTAGGGTCACACAACAAGGAGACAGGCAGAGGCAGCAAGGTGCTCCATCAGATGCCAGCAGGAAGACCTCACCTCAAGAGCCCAACATTCTCTCCAGAGGACCTGATCCTGCTAAAAACACTCCCAGGTTAGCACTGCAGACTTAGTGTTAACAGACTGGTTTTAGGATGATTTCCCTGTGGGCAAGTCTGCTGTCCCACATAGGGACAGCTCCCAATGTAGGGCAGGACAGACCAGCCAGACCAAGCAGCTGGCACGCAGGCTGAAAGCCAGGCAGGGAGACCCAAAATGTGCACACGGATCTGCTGTGCACCGCTGCTCTCCAGGCAAAAACTGGATCAAGACCCCATTTGCTTGCACCTCCTGAGAAACAGGGCAGTGAAGGTAAAGGATATCATCAAGGGCAGTCCCACCTTGTCTGCCTCTTAACCCCTCCCTGCCTCTGAACGCAGAGATCTCAGCACACCTGCCCGCCTACTGGGAGGCTAAAGACAGGGAAACACGGCCTCAAGAAACACAGAATGGCAGGACTGCGAGTGTTAAAGGCCAGCTTCCTGCACAAGTCCCTCCCCAGGTCACAGAGCAGGTTGCTGGGACTTGCTGAAGTATTTCCAGCCTGACAGATCTAGTGGCAGCAGAGGGTTTGAGACACTTTGCCGGCTGTGAGACAGCAGTTCAATCCTACAGCCAGGAAGTGCCAGCAGCTCGAGCCTGCAGCAGCCACTGCCTCCAGAGAGCCTCTCCAGGCACCAGCAGTGCCTCTGGCACGCTCCCCAGAGCTCAGCACACACCCTCTGTGCATTACAGGCCTGGTGCATAAAGAAAACTCCTCACAAATAACCCTGTCTGGGTGCAAGGGGCTCAGCGGCCCTTTGGGAACAGGGGATGTAGGCAGGACGGGGGCATAAAAACCAGCCCCACTGCTCTCCAGCCTCCAATCAGCTGGCATGTGCTCCTCCTGCACCAGGCTGTGTGGTGACAACGCCCTGGGAGCACAAGGTGACACCAGAAGGCTTTGCAGCCAAAGGTCCTTCCCAAGCTGAGGAAGCTCTGTGCTGGCAGGGACTAGGCAGAGGAGAAGAGGTCCCAGCTCATCAGTACTCAAGCACTGCAGGGGACCACATCAGCAATATTTTTAGCCTGATTGTTAGCTATTTTGTTGCATTTCCACCCTTCCAGGCACCTCTCTGTGGGTCCGCACAGCTGAGTCACTGCTGGAACCTTCCAATCGCTTGGGTGCCAGCGGCACAACAGTTCGCTTGGCAGTGCCAGCCCTCCCCCGTGCCCAGCCACAGCCCAGCGCTGCCGCAGCCTCACCTGCCTGCAGGACACCCGATGGAGACCCCAGCCCTACAGGCTGGGCCAGCTGAGCCTCCCAGGCCTCAGCAGCACTCAGACACAGGAACATCCTCTCCACATCCTCCCTGTTTCCACCACAGCATGGACAGGCCACCCAGAAGCACCAGCATCTGCCAGCTCCTTAGACCCACACAGCTCTGAGACACGGGACACTTTTCTGCCACCCGGAGTGTTCCACAACCTTTCAGAAAACACCTCTGAACTACAAGGCCTCTGCTCCCAAGGAGCTCCAGCGCCACTCCTCCAGGGCCCTGAGGAAGGGCTAAGGCCCCACAGAGATGGGAGGTGTGGGTGGCTGAAGCAATACAAAGCTGCGCACAGGACCAGCCTTTCACCTCCCCAGCCAGCACATAACATCCCCACGGCTCTCAGAGCTGGAGAGTAACAGCAGCCCAGACCATGAAGCACTCCTGGCCCGGCTGCTGCTCGCCTGCAAAGGGAGCGTGGGAGTGAGAAGGAGAACATTGTCTCAGGATCACAACACCGCCAGCCACAGGGCACCGGACCCTCTGCACAGCCACTGAAGGCCAGAGGTTGCTCTGTACAAGTAGTACAGCTGCACTTGGGCAGGTCCTACATCCCACCAACCCCCTCTTCGTGTACTAATGGGAATACCAGGAGTCAAGAAGTGAAGAAGCAGGCCTCTTCAGACAGCACTGGGTAGCACAGTCCACCAGCTGTCACCACACTTGTCACAACCACCCAGTGGGCACAGATCATCAGAGCCCAGGGCTGTGCTTGAGGCAAGATCCTTTCCACAGCTCTATCCAGGCCTCTGCGGCAGGCAGGAGCTCCAGCACAAAGCACTGCAGTCAGTGGGGGCACCTGACACCGGATACACCCTCTGTGAGCACAGAGGTCACCAGAGCACCTTCAAATCCTCTCCAACTCAACCTCGCTCCTGAAATCAGCAGCCCTTCCACCTCCTCAGCAGTAAATTCCCACCAGCAGCATGGCCATGCCAGCCCCACCACCCAACCTCTGAGGCACAGAGCCCGCCCCAGGCTCATGGCAGCACTGCTCGCCTGCCTGCCGGAGCACTGCGGAGACATCCACGCCTCTGCCAAGGCAGGCTGGCAGGAAGCTGGCCAAGAGAGCTCTGGAGATGGCTACAGAAGAGCAGGTGGAGCCGGGGCATCCGCACCGAGCGGCTGCCTCCATGTGTGACAGCCTCGTTCCGCAGCACACTGTGCACCGAGCCCAGTGCCAGGGCTGCGAGCAGCAGGGTTACTCCAGGGGATGTCACCTGCTCCAAGTGCACTCTTCATCCATTAAAGACCCTGTGACACAGGGAACAGCAGGGCTCCAGTCTGCCAACAGCCAGAAGGGGCTCAGAGCAGAGCTCTGAGGCACCTGGCTGGCCCACTGCACACTAACAACTTGTTTCTCCTTCCTCCTTCGAGGTCTCAGCTGGCAATGGAAGTACAGGCAGGAGTGTGCGGTATTCCCTGGTTCATTAGGGGAAGCCCACAGGACCATGTGGAGGTTTGCTCACTGGAGCAGAGCAAAGCTTAATAAAGCTACCGCAGCTGGGCTGCAGGCAGACCTCAAGCGCCCATGCCAGGCCCCACATGCCAAGTCTTGTGGAAATTAAATGCAGAAACTCAAATGAGCTGTGTAGATCGAGCTGTTCAAACTCTGCTAACCCACTAGTACTTTTTTTTGCTGTTTTACAACTCATGCAGCAACTCAGGGCTGTGTCCCAGAAGCTCTTCCTGTGCTCAGGACAGCACTCCCTTGCCCCTCCAAACATCTACACAGGCAAGCCCCGCTGCCCAGCTCCCCCACCCAAAAAGCTATTACTCCTGTCAGCACCAACTCCATGCCTGGGGCCTCCGTGTCACCCAAGTCTGCGCAGCGATGCACTCCCCTTTTAACAAAGCAGCAGCATGCTGCTATAAAGGGATGAGTTTCTGTAGCAACCAGGCTGTACTTGTACAAACTCTGCCAAAGCACTAGATCTTTCCACAGACTGATACTTAAACGAACACACACTTTGTGAAACTGGTTTTTACATGCCTCAAAGGCTAGCAAGTAAACTCTTCCCTGTTTTACCCCTCTGCTCCAACACCAGGCTGAGAGGATGCATTAAGTTTGTGCATGCAGCACTCCTTTCTCCTGGGATTTTACAGGGAGGCCCGTGTCTCAAATAGTTAACTGGACCCCCACATCACTCCAGGCGGGGCACCCAGCATGCCTGGAATCCCCCGGCCGATCCCAGCTGCAAAAGCAGACTGGAGAGGATCAAGGGGGAAGGGCACACCAGCCAGCAGCGCGTGGCTGCAAGCCCACACCCTGCCCATCACGTAGGTTTGCGCTGGACCAGAAGAGTTAAAACAAGAAGCCATTCCACTGCATCTCCTGCAGCCCACTGCCAGGCACAGCCCGCTATTTCTAGTTGAGCGTGGGAGTGGAGAAGGATCCCTCCAAGTCTCCCACCCAGCCCCAACCTGGCTGAAGTTGTTGGGTGCTGGCTGTACCACACCCCACAGCAGAGTTGGGCAAGTGAGGCTGCCGGGACTTCGGCAATCGGGCACAGGGGGGACCCTCTGCAAGCACACCCCTCCCCACCTGCAGAGCTCCCTGCCACCAGGGATTTCCTCAGGCTGCTGGAGTGAAGTTCAGCCTCACTCCTACCCAGCGTGTTCAGCCTCCTGACACCACACCCCCCACCCACTCCCTCCAAACACAGCAAGAGGATTTCTCCTCTCCTGGTGAGGTTATTCCTCCAGCAGCATTACAGCTCTGAGCAAAACAACCCCGGGCACTTCTCATCTGCAGTGAGCTGACAGCAGAGCAGAGGGGGCTGTGGCACAGGCAGCCACAGCCTCCCCAACTCAGCTGTCACATTACACAAGCACCACAGCTCGAGAAGCCCCCATCAGCCGCCGCCAGCGCCCTGTTACACAAGCACATCGCTCCACGTTAGCTTGAAACCAGCCAAAAACACACACAGAATCCAACAACTGTTGCTACATGTGTCAGCAGACTCACCGGACTGTGTGCTGGTTTGTGCTGCAGTGTCAGAGTCCTGGGTGCTCCAGGGTCTGTCCCACCCTGTCAGGTTGAGGGACTGCAGGCCAAGGCACAGATCGTTGGTGTCTGGGAGGCCACGGGAAGACTCTTGCGTGGACGTAGGGAAGAGCATCCTGCTTGCCACTGCTTCTTCAGAGTCCTGGATGTCTGCTCGGATGGAGAACAAACAGAAGCTTGAGAGTTCAAGGCTGCTTTTTTCTTTTTAAAGCAGGAGTTTTCCAAAGCATTAAGCCCCAAGCCAGGTCTCGTGTCGCTCTGAAGCCACAGCTCCTGCAACCAGCAGTTGCACCCCAAGAGGGAGGGCTACCATATGTCCAGAATCCAGCCCCCCACCCCCCTCGGCCCCTCCACCTTCCTATCCCGTCTGCATTACTGACTGGGTCAGCATGTGACCAGGCTGCTGATGCTTACTGTGCTGACAGTGACGTCACTCTGCCATGCAAGAGAACTGCATCAGCTCTTACAAAATAAAGGTAAGAAGAAAGGATAAGATTTCCCCTGACAGACAAGACGGTAGCAGGAGGAAAGAGGAGCAGTTCCAGTAAATCAGGGGAGGCAGGCAGCACAAAGCAGGGCTCGTCGGCACAGCAGACACCAAGCTGGAGGCAGCAATCCCCCCAGCAACGACGAGAGCAGCAGCGACAGAGCACAGTTAGTTTTAGTGCTACCCAGCTCTCCTGTCCCCGCCTCCCTCCACCCACAAAACCCAAAAACACTTTAGTCCTGGCCAGCTTCCAGCTGCTGGCTCCGATTCAGAGGCGATGCAAAGCTTCGCAATTCTGCTGGCATAATCTGTTTGGTTGAGCCTGGCCACTGTGCCTCACTGACTCGGCATTGTTTACCCCTGAGTAACAAGGATAACCTGCAACCCCCGCTACCCGGAGAGCAGCCCATCATCCCGGGTCCAGCCCAAGCAGGCACATCCCACTGGTACAGGAGGAAGAGGACCAAGCAGACCCATTTCACATCAGGAATTTTTCACGGCCTGTTTACCTTCTGCCCACCTGGCCCCCCCTTTCCCCAGCCCTCCCCTCCCCTGCAGGGTTCACAAGCCTACAGTACTGGAGATGCGGATTCTCGCCTTGGCTTAAGCCCGTGCCAACAGCCTAAGGAAACGCAGCAGGTTCATAGTCTGAGAATTCCAGTTTAACGCAGGGATCTGGGGGCTGGTGAAACCACAAGATGCTCAGCTGTGCTACCCGAAATCTGAGTCAGAGGGCATTTATAAGCCAACTCCCAGGCAGCGGCAGCTGTCTCCTCCTCCTCCCCGTGCCCCCACACCTCCCACTGTGCCATCAGATGTACACCTCGCTCCCCACACCGCTCCCGGCTCTTCCGCAGGCGCTGCAGTCGCTCCAGTCTGTCACATTATCCCTCACGTGCAGTCCCAACCGCCCCAGACAGCCCGACAGCGTTCCTGGCCTCCTTTTCCACATCCCGTGCCACTCGGATGCCCATGAGCAAAGCCCAGGCAAAGGCTGGTGGCAGCTGGGTAGCCTGCCTGTGACACAGGCCACTGCTGCCAGAGGCAGGACCCTTGCCTGCACCCCACGGCAGTTTGGGAGCACCAGCATTCCCAGACCCCAGTGAGCACCACAGGCAGGATGAGAGCATTTAAAACCATAACCTGCTGGCAACATGTCACCTTCCCCCCTCCCAGCTGCAGCCTCCTCCACAGCACTCCACCAGGACAGCATCCACCAGGGTGTTTCCTACTCCTAGTAGTACTAGTACAAGCTGTAGTGCCAATTCAGTCACATTACTACCAAGCACCTGTAACAGCCTCTATTCCTCTGACAGCACCACACTGCATCTCCAGCATGGTATTTCACTGCATCAATTCTTCCCAGATAGTTTTTTGATGGCTTGTTTTGGACATCTCTAACATAGGGAGGAGATGATCAAGACACAGTGCTCAGCCAACTCAGTTCCCACAGCAACCATAACTTGTCCATATGAATATGTAACATTCCTGCCTTTATGAAAAGGCACAAGTGCTGTGCACAGATCCCTGGCAGCAGGAGACTCCCTTCCCTTTGGGGATCAGGGATCTTGCTAGGTCTCAAAAGAGTAATTCCCACCAAGCTTCATCTTCTGGAAAGCAGGGACACAGAGTACTGACACACAGCAAAACCTGAATCCCAACAGCTTGGATGAAACCCACAACTGAAGAAATAAGGAAAATAGGGAACAAATTTATCTGTGACAGGAAGCACTCACTCTGCAGTATCCAGCCACGCTTTCTCTAACTATCCACATTTTTCAGGAAATAAACTGTTTCGTTTAATCAAACCAAATCAGATTCAAGTGCAAGATCCATGATTCCCTCTGATGACTTTAATCCACATTAAAAACAAACTCCCTGCAATCCAGTTACAGCTCTAACCGTGGAAGCACCGAGCAGAATCCACTCGGATAACCAGCAGTTTTTAAATTAGACCTTTTCCCATCGGAAGCCAACAACCAGCCCAAGCTGCTTCCCCTTTAATACTCCCAGCCAGGCTGACAGACAGACACAGGTCATCCAGGCAAAACATCAACTAAAAAAAAACAAAGAGAACTTACACAGATTTCTGGACTAGTTATTTTTAAAAGTCAAGAGTCTGAAGATTTGTTACAAAGCAATCAATTGTTGTAGGCAGGAAAAGCTAATCAGATACTAGAGCAGGAGGAATTAAATTTCCGACAAAAATTCAGTTTCAGAGTCATAACCTCAAGTTATGAATAACTAAATAGCTACCAAATACTAAATAACTTCACTTTGCAACCCGACAGAGCCCAATCCAAATGCTTTACTGCAGATTTTTCCAAGCACCAACCACCAGCACAAGCCCTTCCAACCTGGATTTTTCCCTGGAGTTGCCACTGGAAGCCAACCATCCTGGCAGAGGGAGCGGCGCTGTGCTGGGCTCGTGCCCGAGCGTCTGGGAGAGACTGAGCTCCTGCCTCCCAAGCCTGTTGGGTTTGATTTCAACAGCATTATGAGAACAAAGTCCCTAACAAAACACTCCCTCACTGGCCTTGGAGCAAGTGTCTCTCCTGGGTGACTCCCTCCTGCCCTGTCCAGGAGATCCCTGTAGCCAGGCCACACCACAGCACAGGCCAGTTTTCCACACCACTGCCCACATGGAAAGCTGCATTTTCCAGATTTTAACTGTGAGCCCTGGATTTAAGACATTCCAAAGGCTCTTGAAGGTGAGGATCTCCAGAGCTCAGCTCTCACCTGCAGGCAAGGACAGCTCCCACAAGCCCAGCCCCTGTCCCCACACCAGCCCACCCTCTCCACTCACACCACTTTAGGCAGGCGAGTTTCCACACAGGAAGCTGGGTTGGGGAGCTCATCTAGTTAAAACCAAGCCACAGAGAGTTAGTTTTAAGCCTGGTTCTCTCCCCTGATCTGGTATGCAGCATGGCTGCACCAACCAGGCACTTCAAACAAGAAAATATTTAGGAAATTACAGCCTAAGCCTGCGTGGGAAGGATCCACAGGGCCTGGCAGCACAAGCTGTGATCCACAGGCAGGTTGTGGGTTAAGGGAGCAGGAGGAGCAGGGAGCATGATTCAGTTCCCAGCCCATAGCAGCAGCATCTCTGTGCCATCAGTCTGGAAAGGTGGTGCTTCAACCTAGAATAAAGGTGTTCAGATATTTGAGCCTTCCAGATCTCAGCAAGCCAGAGAACAATCCAGCAAACAGGGTTTTTCTTCCTCTAGGTTTTCTCAGAATGGTTAAGCAAACATGAACCAAGTCAGATCCCATTCCTACCACCTCCGCAGCTAGGACAGCTCTCCCTTTGCTCCCACATGCTGGTTTCCACCAGAGCCTGAATACAGATGAAATCCCTCCTTGAATGGGTCCCAAGCACTGAGGGCAGCAGAATGACAAGCCCAGCTCAGCTGTAAGCTCTCTTCTCTGACAAAACCAGATTCACCCCATGGACTAGAGCTCTGAACAAGGCTGAACTTCCAAACCAAATCTGGGGAAGCCAGAGGCAAGGGGAGAAGCCTTCAGAAGACAAACAGGAAGGCAGAAGCCAGCAGCAGCATTGCTTTGCCTTTCACACTTCCTTGCACCTCCAACTGTAATGGCTGGGAATTGCATTCCTGAAAATTAAGCCTCTCAAGTAGCCTTCTGCACAAGACAAATATCCAATTGAAAGCTGTGAGATGAGTCAATTGTATTCCCAAAGTGCAGTGGAGATCATCAGGGACTTAGAAAAGCACTCATTCACCATAAACCTACTAGTTACAAGAGGTTTTTCTGAAACACAACTAAGCATCTCCCCTGTAATCTGAAAAGGTCCTGAAGTGGAGACACTTGCTGCTGCGTGACCTGTTTCACAGCCAGATGAAGGAATCTGCCTTATTCCATAACCACAAACACTTGAGCAGCTGGCAAACAGCTACTTCAGAAAGCAAGGAAGAGACACTGCAACAGTCTTGCTGCTCTGCCTCCCTCTTCCAAGAGTAACAGAGACTGTCACAGAATTACAGCACCAAAAACCTGAGTGACAGAGCTCAGGACAGATCATATAACTGCTGGATCTTCAGGAACACCACCAGTCTGTGACCACAGCAGAACACAACAGCTCTAGGCCAAGTCCCTGCTCTGCAGAACACTGACCTGCTTCTATCTGCATATCTGATACAAAACCCAATTACTAGAGGCACTTTCCAGTAGAGAGACATGATGATTGTATAGACAAAAACCTGGCAATGTGACACTTCAAATCCAAAGGCCAACAAGACCAAGGGAAGTAAGTGTGCTCTTTTTCTGGGGCATAGGTGTGGAATCTCCCTATCCTGGATGTGAACGTGGCATCCAGCATTTCTTTGGGGCAGGCAGAATGGTTCTGCCAGCTTCAGGTGAGCTCCTGCTAAGAGTCTCACTCTCTCTCGGTACCTCCAGGTAAGCAGAGCTACCTTTTGGGTCCCTGCATCCCAGAGCATTTTATTCCCTGATTCAAGACCGTGTACATCAGGTCAGCTGCATCCAGCCTGCCTGGAATGTTTCCTTGGGGCTGCAGAGGAAGAGCAGAGGAATTTACATTACGGTATCAGAGACACTTTTTGGACGGCTAAACAAGTGATAGGTCACTAATTGACTGCAGTTAAGAGCAAAGAGGAAGCCGATTTAGTCATCAGCTAGTCTGGGTTTACATTTGTCCTTCAGTTTTCCTTAAATAAAGCAGCCACAGAGTCATTAAAGCCTGATGGGCCACAACTAACAGCCTTTAAACACTGAACTTGGCACCTGAAGCCTCTCCTATCCGAAGGAAGTCATTTAAGCATCTCCCATTTCTTCACACAATGGGCTGTCAAGGTAGAGCAAAATAATGGCTGCTTTGTCGCCCTTAAATGAGCAGAGCTTAATGAATGAGAGATCAACGTTGCTGGGACATTTGGGGTACCTACATGTCTTCAAAGTTCCTTTTAAACAAAGCACTGCCTTCAGCTGAACCCAGCAACAGGTATACAAAAGCTACCGTGGGAGCTTTACTCCCTGCTCTACTAAAGCTGGAAGTTGTGCCTACAGTTTCAAAAGCAGCACCTTCCACCCAGCAAGGCTCAGCCTTAAAGCCTGGAAAACGAACCAGCAGCCAGTTAAGAAACTGGCCTTGCCCACGTTCTTACTCAGAGAGGTGATAAACACATGCAACAGCTTTAAAATCACATTCCTTGTGCAGCAGCTGCTCAAGGACAGGCAGCTGCTCCAGCAACACATCAGGAGATGCCGACTCCTGTCTCTGTCAAGGCCACACTGCCTCTCCCATCTCCAGCACCACACAAAAAGCCACTGCAGGTTAACGCCTGCACTGAGGAGGTTCTGCCTTTCCCCAGAAAGGACTGAGGCAGCCGGACATGCAGCAGTTGTGAAGCACCATGACCCTGTCCCAGAAGCCACCAGACAGGTTCTGCAATAACAGCTCTTCTCACACCACTGCACCCCACAGTTTGGGAGAGCTCCTGGAGCAGCTACCCACAAACCTCAGGGGGGTGGTCAGCCTGGGCATCCCAACACAGCCGGCTCTGACAAGGCAACCAAGATCATCAAGGAGTATCACCAGCTGCAAACTGACCTTCACAGACATTCAACTTTAGGTGAGACAAGCCGAACCTGCAGCAGCAGTCCCAGCTCTGCCCAGAAGGGGATAACACTGACGGCGTGGATCCAGGAGTGCTGAATCAGCCTGTCCTCTCACATTGCTCAGGCTGCTGCTGGACTGATCCAGCACAGCCTCACTGTCAGCCCAGTAAAGTGTCTCCACACGTGCTTCCCCAATAGCATTAGTGAAAGGTCATGAACTCCTGCCATCTCTTCTCCACCACGTGTAATCCTCTTAGCGTTCAAAGGGGCTTCTTCAACACAAGTCCAAGCTGGGATAAATTCAGTTTGACCTGAAGATGACAACTGAAAAGCTTGAGGGACCATGAATAGATTAAAGTCCAAGCATCTACTGCTGGAATAAAGTCTCTTCCCCAAGCTCTGCCTTTTAAAGAGTTTAAGTTGTAAAAAGATAGTCCTTTCACCTGTTACAGCTACAACAGTCATCGTGGATCTCTAGGATTCATTAAGCCTGCCCAAGCAAGGAGTTTCATGATAATCTAGTCTAACTAACAGTTGTTTCTTCTCAAAGTAAAAGCACCACAGACTCAGGAATTCTTCAGAAGTAACCTGACTTGGAGCAATGACAAAACAGCACATCAGATGAAGGGCCTCTGCTCCATTGACCACCTACCCAGAAGTTGACTCAAAGGCAAGGCAAACAGCTCCAACAACCTGTTCCAGGCTTAACCACCTGCCCAGACACCTGCACTATATTCTGCATTTTAGCAATCAGCTGCTCAGCCTTACAGCCATCAGGTGTGAATTTCTGCACAACCCAGGCCAGGGTCCAAGTGCCAAAGTAACTCCCCCATTTATAAGATCATAGATGCCCCAGGATTCACATCTTTGCTGACACTGCCAGCTTTTTCATGGAGAAGACTCTCATTAGCAACCTATCAAACATTAGGAGCGTCTCCTGCACTTTTCAGCTCCAAAGACAGGACAAAGCTTGCAGAGCTGCTGCATTCAGGCCCTCCTTACCTACCCAGAGGACCCAGCTCCAACATTAAGGAAACAAGGCTGGGACTGCAAGGAGACCAATAACTCTGAGCTGCCGACGCTTTGGCGGATGCTGACTCATCCACGAATTTACAGCTGATAACTGCTGGCCCAGGTTGCTCTTATCAGTACCTTCACATTTCTATTGGCCCAAGGCAGCCTCCTCCAGCAGGCTCAGCAGGGCCCAGTATCCTTTGAGAAGTGAGGAATTCTTTCCTCACAACATAATAAGCATTTGTGTCACTATACAAGGGATTTGACACAAGCTAAAACCCTCCTGTCAGGGTAACTATTGCTGAGCAAGGCTCCCACCCTGGTCCCCAGCACTCACTGGGGAGACTGGTCTTCAGCTGCCAGAGCAGGGAAAAAAGCTGCTTAGGGTGTCCCCAAAGCACAACTTTGGCTTCCCTGCAGCAAAAATAACATTTGTGAGAGGAAGGTGCCTTTTTTTTTTTTTACACCCAAGTGCCAGGGTACTTGTCCTGTGAGAGGTCTTCCACAGGACTTAGCACGTGGAACAAGCAGTTTAAACACCACTGGGAAACTCAAAGAGTTTCCAGACAAGGCATCACCAGCAAGATCCTCTGCTCCAGACATCCCTAGGAAAAACCAGAGTAAATGACAGAACACACAGAGATTTGCAAGCAGCAGGTCAGTAAAAATTCCTACTTCGGTGCCAGGCAGACACCCCCACCTCTCAGAGAAGAGTTTTCAAAGTCAAATACAGCACTGCAAGTTAAAATTGCTGTGCCAGCTCTTAAGCCCAGACACAAAACCAGAACTAACCCACACCTTCACTTGATCAATTTGCTCTAGCAGGCAGAGACATCTCCTTTATAAACCAGGTTAACTTTGGCAAGCTGAAACTTAATCAGGAAATACCATTAACATGTTCTAAGAGGCTATGAAACATTCCCATTCTAAATGGAGTAGGAAGGGCTATAGCAAAGACTTCAACAAGGAAGTCAGAAACAGCTCATTCCTTAACCCGCTGCAAGGAGATAAAAGAAAGTATCACATTTATTTCTCCTTTATGCTTCCAGTGCATCCAGATCAGATACAGCACTGGTTACTACTGTGCTAGGGGACAAAAAAAAAAAAAGCCAAACCGGCTCAGCACAGCAGCAAATATCTAAAAATACACCACTAACCTGAACTGGTTAATATTCACTACACCAGTGCTCAGGAGCAGCCTCCTCAGCATAGCCTCCAATGCCACTTTACCAGACAGGTTTCAAGCAATGCTGGCCATGGATCCAGGCCCCGAAGCAATTCTCTTCCTCTGGTATTTCTGCAGCGCCAGCATGGGATCACATGGCCAGATCAGCCCAGGTCCACACTGCTAAGTCCTCAAATGCCCAGGAGATTAAGCTGCACTGGAAGTCATCTGGTAGCAGCCATTTCGTTAGCCCAGAACAAAGTTGCACTGTACAGGCATCAAACAGACCCACACGGTGCACAGACTCATTTAGAGCTTTTTTTCCACACCCATTTGATTAAACCAGATTACCCATGAGGCCAAGGCAACCCTGTCTCCACGTGACTGCACAGAAACCTGCTCTGCCCAGGGAACCCTGCAAGGTCATCAGCTGGGGAGGTTCAGCCCTTCACTTCCCACTTTGTTTTGGGACCTATCCCTGAGGGGTCAGTTTGTTTCCAGTAATGGCTGAAGTGTTTATTGACCCTCCAAGTCAGAGGCCGGAGAGGCAAGAGCAATCCCTTCCAAGTGCCCAAATCCTGGCACAAGCACTGCTGCTCAGAGGTGTGCTGGCAAAAGAGTATCAGGAACAGACAGGTACATTTACTGGCAGACTCGGGCTGCTGCAAAGGGACAAAAGCACGTCCTTCACTTGGATAAAAATAAGACCAGACCAAACACACTCCGCTTTGGCACAGACCTTCTGTCTTGAGGCAGCAGAATATGCCCACTCCCCTCAGCCTGGAGGAAACAGAAGCTTGCAGCACTGATTTCATCACACCAAGCTTGCTTTGCAGGGAAGTCTGCACCCACCTGTGCTCTTAAATGCACGTTAGCTGACCTGAGGCAAATACATTTTTTCAAAATTCTTTTGCAATTTCAATGTATGCAGCAACTCAGCCTCACTAACCTTGAGAGTAGATGAATCCTGCCCGCAGGAGAGGCAGACTAAAGGAGTCTGCTGGAGGTATTCCCACCAGCAATTGGCAGGTCAGGCAGGGAGCACTCACATCCTGCCCACAATGACCCACAGCACCACGGGGAGGCAAGCAAGCCTTCCCAGGCACCTCCACGCAGCCAGGGAGTACACAGGTTACTCATTTCAGGCACACAAACAAAGACCCCACAAGCATGCCAACACCCACACCACTGAGGATTACCACCACCACCGTCTGCTCACCAGGTCCCACCAAGTGCCTCCCCACTCCAGTAGCCCCCCTCCATCACCTGGCAGGGTGTCACATCTGCCTTTTGTGACAGGCGTGGTGCAGACTCCACTGAAATCCAGAGAGTTGTCCAGCATGGCATTTATTCGGCGGAATATATCCGCATTGCTGCAAGTGGAAAGTGCAGGGGCATTCGGGCTATCCCAGCAGTCTTTTATGTTCCTCACAGGATCTTCTTTCTGGTAAAAAAGAACCAGTATGTGTCAAATAGGCAAGTACTCAGCTTTCAACACATTGTGGAAAGCCTGGACTGCCTCCAATATTCACATTAGCTTAGGTCTTAGCAACACTCAAACCCAATTCTTGGCATTAAAGAAGTAGTTAAGCAAACGGGTCAGCAATTTGTCAGCAGAGCACACCGGAGCAGACTGCCCATCACACACAGGGACCAGGGATGGACTTCAGGCTGACAGGCACAGCAAACCAGCTGGGCTGTGAACACAGCTCCCTGCTATTTTTCTCCAGCCCATCACAACACCAGCAGAGATCTGATTAATGAGGGCACACACCTTCTACCCCAAAAGCAGTCTCCTGACACCAAGGGACAAGTGGGATGCTCATTGTCCAAGCAGACACCACAAGGAACCACAGCAGCTCCTCTTATGCATGGCATAGGAGCACAAGGCTCACCTCACTACCCATCTTGGAGTATCTTGGAATGATCCAAGTCAGAAGCAAATCACTTCAGGTTTGCAGAAAAAAAACCAAAAAACACTGTTCCCCAGCTAATCAAACAGCCCCAAATCCTGAGGAATGGCAGAAGATAAAATCCTGATCTTCCCTTCAGGCAGCAGCTCCTGACCACAAAGGTAGTTACCCCAAACCATCTCTGCTTTAGCATAACCCAGCATGCACACGGATCCACCAGCATCAAGGTTTTGCGACCATCCTAGAAAAGGATCACCGCTTGTAAAGCTTCTGAGAAACACCAAATCCCTCCTGCACCCTGGTGCCGGCCCGGGGAACCGGGAAGAGCAGCTGCTTTCCCAGCCCTGCTCACAAGCCACTGACACGCAGGCTCCTTCGGGAGCAGCTGCACCACATTCCAGCCTCTGACAATTCAGAAGCCGCTGAGCTTCATCGCTACCAGCGTTTTGAGGCCGAGGACAGGTCTACCCGCCACCCAAAAGCCACTGCAGAACTCTGCTCCCGAACATGCTGAGCCATCGGTACCGCCGGCAACTAAGACCCGCTTTAAAGAGAGGAGCAGGGAGGCACAACCCCCCAGTCCTGGACCCCGGAGCAGAATACTGGCCATTAAATCAAGCTAAACTCAAATCCAAAGAACCGAAGAGCATCAAATCTGGCAAACGAGCCCCTGCTCCTCCAACCCACACCGAAGCTCGAAATTGGGCCTTTTGTACGTGTCAAGAAGGCAATACAGGCGCCTCCTGGATGTGCTTCTGAAAGTTTCAGGCCCCACTTACCTCCAGTTCTGCCCCCCGCTCGCAAACAAGCCCGAAGCACCGCGCTGGTTTTACTTTCAAATGACCCCTGGCGGATCGTTCAAGGAGGCTGGTCTAAACCGAACTTCACATGGAGACGGGAATATTAGCCCAGCCCACTATCATCAGCCTGGCACTTACATTCCACCCCCCGCCTCGTCATTAGACGCGCACGACGTGATCCTTTTCTCCAACTACCCACCACAAAGGTAAAAAGCAAAGGAAACCCAGTCCTGGAAGCAGCAGGAATAAGCAAGCCACTGAACGGACAGCTCGCACCGTGCCTTCAGGCGGGACCTGAACAATTCCTGGAGAACTCCAGCCCGTTTAGGACTATTAGCCCGTTTAGGACTAATAGCATTTCTTCAGCGCTGAGGGCTGGGATCTTGGGCTATTGAAATGCTCAGAGCTGTGCAGGAAATCACGCTATGAAAAGCCAGTGTCCATAAAGGAGACAGAGGAGTCCTGCAACTTTATTCGAATAAAGGGAGAGATTGTCCACTGGGGCATATGCCCGTGGGGTTTTCGCACTCTCGAGGTTTCATAGGGCACAGCCTCCTTTGGCCTAAACTCCGGGCCGCACGCTGCCCTCTTCCTAGGAAGGTGCAGCCTTCCCGAACCGCCTACCACATATTCCCCCTTTAAACACGTCCTTTTCCCCCCAAAGATCAGAAACTCAGGGTGAGTTTGTTTCAGGAGTCGAGCTGTCTGGTTTCTCTTAACAAACCTACGGCTTGCAGTTGGTAGAGACATTAAGAACCATTTCAAAGACATTAACACCCATCCCCTCACCCTACACGAACACAGAGCACACATCAGAGATCACCGCCAAACAAGTGAACATTTACAACAGTGGAACAGGTAAGGCTAAAAGCGAGCTGAAGGCTGAGAGAAGAGGCAGAGCGCGCTTTAAGTCATCTTTATAAAGAGCAGCTGGAGTACAGAAGCTCAAATTACAAAAGTATTGCCAGTCATCTTTAATAAAAACGAGTGCCGCGTCAGGCTGCCTTGGCACAAGCATGAAACTTCGCATTCTACTCCTATTCCTGTAAAAGAACCACTTCCAGGGGGAGGCAAAGCTTTTCTCTAGGAGTCTGCACTAGCGAGACAAAATAACCCGGAGCAGCCAGCTGAACGCCCCACCCGTTCCTTCTCATTTAGCCTCCACAACTGGCAGCACCAGTCCTGCTCCAAACGGGAGCACAAACCAGCGAGAAAACAGACAAGCTTTTCCACAAAAATCCCTTCTGCTAGAGAGCCTTTAACCCTAGACAGTCAAGGATATCCTTGGAATACTGCAATCATCCTGGACACAGGGTAGGGGGGACCTTGCAGCACTGCAACCCCTTGTAGGAAGGAGCTCGTAGCACACCCTCCCCTCCCTCAACCCGAAAATAAGATACTCCTTTGGGAAGAGCTCTGCAGGTCTCCAGAGCACTCAGAGCCCAGGCCACCGCCAAGAGCCTGGAGAGGATGGTGGAAGAGTTTGCAAACTGGAGAATCCAGCCAAGTGCTTCCGTCTCGGAGACAACACCAAAGCCCAGGGAAACATCACGCCCGAGGGTGCGTCCCCAGAGCCGGTGCTGCTCTATCATCCCCAGCCAAGACGAGCAACTCCAGAGCCCAGGTAGGATTTGGTTTCCCTGCCCCACCTGGAAGGATTTGGCAAATTCAACACACTGCCTCTCCAGGCTTCCCGAGAAGCCTCCACACTGCAGCTACAAACTACAGATCCCCTCTGCTTCCAGAGGCACCAGTCCAGCAGCACCGGTGGGTTCTCCTGGCACCAGATGAGACACACTGGGGTGTAACCAGTGACCCAACAGCCACTCTCAGCCATTCCATCCTGCTATACCTCACAATCCCGATCCAGAGGCACAGACACAGTTTTATCACAGCATAAACAAGTCAATGGAGAAGCTGATCCAGCTGACAGGTGCTTTAAAAGCCACCAGGAGTCAAGCACCACTTCTTAACACCTGGTAAGACACCCAGTCTCTTAGCTGAAAGTTTCTACAGAAGCCCCTGGATAAGAACCAAAGGAGAAGGACAATTCAGTTCTCTAAAGCAGGCCCATAGTGCCTCAGAGCAAACGATTCTGAGATTGTAGTTTAAGTCACTGGAGGTCAGAAACACAAGACCCAAGCAGCATCACACCCAGATACACAGCAAGATGAAGCTCAGGCAGGAGGGCAGTCCTCCACATCCTGACTCAACTAAGACCTTCCAAGCAGGAAAATTCATCCCCAGAACACTGAGGCTTCAAGGAGGGTAATGAGAGGCTCCAGACCCCTCTTGCAACCCAAACATGGGGATTTGAGAAAAGGAGTGCCAAGAAACAGGGAGGAGTTCCCCTCCCTCAGAGTAACAGAGCACCAGCAAGCCTTACCACCATGGCAGAGAGCTCTTGTTTTCCTGCTGTGCATTAGGAAGCTGGCAGGTCCCTGGAGCTCCCATCCCACCAGCCCCAAGCAGACCCCACAGCCTGCTGAGTTTACCTGCAGGAGGGCCCACTCCAGGCACAACCAGCAGCACTCAGTCGGTGCTGCAACACACACAGCAGCAAAACACCCCGAAGTTGTCCCAGGCAAGTGGAAATGAGGAACCTCCACAGCCCCAAGGCACACACACACCTGCAGGAAGCCTGAAGATAATGAAATCCCAGGGCTAGGCAGAACCTGCAGCATCACAACAGCACTAACACAGGATTAGGATAGCCTAATCCTTAGGGAAGTCATTAAACACAGCCTGGCTGCCAGTATGGCCAAGATGTGCATTAGCTCCCGGGGATGCTGTGCAGCAGGCAAGGCTCATCCACCTCAGCTACAATCCAGCCTTTGCTTTTTACATCTTCCATGGAAACCTCACCCAGGCAGCACCACGCTGATGCCCAGAGGGGTTCTTGGAGCTGTAGCTACAGCCAAGAGGGCCTTCAATCCCAAGGCAAAACTTAAGATGCTGTTAAAATGGTGCCCATGTCAACATTACCAAGCTGAGATGGCTCCGTACTTCAGTGAAAGGGAGCTCAGAAAATCCTTTTTTGTTGGTATCTTTTGCTTCCCAAGTTGAAGTCGGCTACACCCGTGCAAAACACAACATTGGTGTAACTGTTTCCACCAGACAACACACTCCCACCCCCAGCTCGTCCCAAAAAGTGTTAGGCAAGGCTGCGCCAGTTCTCCCACCATCAGCAAGGCTAATGTCAAGCAGCTGTCCTGGGGTTTAGTGAGTAGGGACATCTTGAACACACCTGGTTTGAATTAAGACTGGTCTTAATCCACAGGGGAGCACCGACTTCAGAACAACACCAGTTTTGCTAAAATCTCTTTTTTTTAAAGGCATTTCACCATCAAGGCAGCTATTTTTTGGTATTTTTTTGAAGCCATCACTCACAAGCAGCTTTGAACGTGAGCAGTACCCACAGCTGCCTCTTGCAGCAGACTGTCAAAGCTGAATAAGGTTTTAATTGGTTCAGGGAGACTGCTCCAATTGAGACAAACTGCAGCAAAGTAACGGGGTCCTGGAGCTCTTCTCTGAGCCCAGCTCCCACCCTGGGCACAGCTGTACCTGAAGTCCCTCATCAGCACTCCAGGTGCCAGCACACCTTGTTAGCCCATAACACAGGCACCAGTAATGAGCATTAATTGGCTTCAGCTGGGGAACAGGGTAAAAAAAGAACCTGTTTTTCAGCAAACTCGTCTCACTCAAAAGAATCACCTTTGTCCATACTCAGTTACGAACTGAGTCTCCTGTGTGTCACCCCTCGCCCCAGCCAGACGCTACATGGAGCTTTCAGCACATGGTTTACAAATGAAACAGCACCTTTGGTCACCTTATTCACTAAAAAAAAAGGCAGTTTAGAAGTGGGCAAAAATACCACTTGCACGAGTACAAGTACCCACTCTAGCCAAAATACACCCCATCATGCACACCTGAGCGCAGCACCTCCAGCCCAGCTTCAGCCCCCTAAAACCCCGGGAAGGGTAGAATAACGGGTTGCTAGGCCAGGATCCGGTTTCCTCCGGCGTCTCCCTGAAGGCAGGGTCAGTTGGTGCGTTCCCTGAGCTCCATCAGGCCCCCTGTCCCCGGGGGTACCTCAGCAGCAGGACCCCCTCGAGGCCAGCCCAAAGGGAGCGGGGATCCCATAGCAGCGCTGGGACAGGAAGCGGGGGGAATTCCACGCAGGGCTGCGCTGAGGGCTCGGCGTCCCGGTCCCCTCTTCACGCCGGTGAAACGGGCGGGAACGCCACCCCCGGCAGCTCCACCGCGTGGAACCACGTGGCGGGGCGGCCTCGCGAGGCGGCACGTGCTGGCACTTACCGGCGGGAAGGCCATGGGCAGCACTACGGGCGGGCAGTCCCGGAACGCAGCACAGATGAGCCGAAAAAAAGGTAGCAAGGACACCGGGAGCGGCGCAGCCCCTCGCCCGGCCCGCGGCTTTTATGGGCCGGGCCGGGCCGGGCCGGGCCGGGCCGGAGGCGGGGGC
>VYZP01000127.1:76380-102438 GCA_013400635.1 Hypocryptadius cinnamomeus
AAGGACTTAAATCAGCCCCTCTGAAGGGAGCGGGACCCCAAGGGCCAGTGACAGGAGTCAAGGACTTAAATCAGCCCCTCTGAGGGGAGCGGGACCCCAAGGACCAGTGACAGGAGTTAAGGATTAAATCAGCCCCTCTGAGGGGTCTGGGATGGTAGCGGTTCTGACTCTTCACTTAGCACCTCTGGGGCCATTCACCACGCATAGGGTGGGTGCTCACTGAGTGCCCTGTGAGGGTGTGCAGAAAATCATGTTTTGAAAAGTCAGTGTCCATAAAGGAGACAAAGGAGTCCTGCAACTTTATTCGAATAGAGAGAGAGATTGTCCACTGGGGTATACACACGTGGGGTTTCTCTCCCTCTTAGTTTCAGAGGGCACAGCCTCCTTTAAGCCTAAACTCCCAGCCACATGTTGCCCTCTTCCTTTCCCCATCAGCTGAGGTACTCGGAAGGTACAGCCTTCCCGAACCGCCTACCACATATTCCCCCCTTAAACACGTAGTTTTCCCCCCAAAGATCAGAAACTCAGGCTTGTACAGACCCTTTGTCTGTTTCAGGAGTCAAGCTGTCTGGTTTCTCTAACAAACCTGCGGCTTGAAGTTGGTAGAGACCATTAAGAACCATTTCAAAGACTTTCACACCCATCCCCTCACCCATGGAATTGTTTGTNCGGGCCGTTCCCGCCACAGCCCCGCGGAGCCGCCTCGGCCCGGGCGCCCTGAGGGGACGGGGCACCCGCGGCTTACCGTGGGGTCACGCGAGGCATTCACTCAGCCCCTCTGAAGGATGGGGCGGCGGCGGCGGCACTGTGCTGTCCGGCTTCCTCCCCGGGACGCCTCAGTGCTGGCAGCTGCCACGCGCAGGATGTGACCCTCGCTGTGCCCTCGCCGTGAGGGGAATGGGATCCCCTAGGCGTTAAACTGAGGTCCCCAAGGGCAGGCTTAGTGTCATGATTTCTTCACACATGGGCTGTGGTACTCACTCAGCTCCCTCAGAGGGGATGGAAGCCCTGAGCGGTTAAATCTGAGTGGAATGGGGTGGTGGTGGCATTGTGGTGCCCAGCTGTAGCCCCTCGGGGACACCTCAGTACCAGAAGCTCTCCACTCATGGGCTGTGGGGCTCACTGAACACCCCATGAGGGAATGGGATCCTCAGGGGTTAAGCCAGCCCCTCTGAGTGGAGTGGGATGGTGGTGGCACTGCCCAGCTGGAGCCCCTCGGGGGCATCTCAGCACTGGCAACACTCCATGTTCCTCTGAGGGGAGCAGGACCCCAAGGGCCTGTGACAGGAGCTAAGGACTTAAATCAGCCCCTCTGAGGGGAGCGGGACCCCAAGGGCCAGTGACAGGAGTCAAGGACTTAAATCAGCCCCTCTGAGGGGAGCGGGACCCCAAGGACCAGTGACAGGAGTTAAGGATTAAATCAGCCCCTCTGAGGGGTCTGGGATGGTAGCGGTTCTGACTCTTCACTTAGCACCTCTGGGGCCATTCACCACGCATAGGGTGGGTGCTCACTGAGTGCCCTGTGAGGGTGTGCAGAAAATCATGTTTTGAAAAGTCAGTGTCCATAAAGGAGACAAAGGAGTCCTGCAACTTTATTCGAATAGAGAGAGAGATTGTCCACTGGGGTATACACACGTGGGGTTTCTCTCCCTCTTAGTTTCAGAGGGCACAGCCTCCTTTAAGCCTAAACTCCCAGCCACATGTTGCCCTCTTCCTTTCCCCATCAGCTGAGGTACTCGGAAGGTACAGCCTTCCCGAACCGCCTACCACATATTCCCCCCTTAAACACGTAGTTTTCCCCCCAAAGATCAGAAACTCAGGCTTGTACAGACCCTTTGTCTGTTTCAGGAGTCAAGCTGTCTGGTTTCTCTAACAAACCTGCGGCTTGAAGTTGGTAGAGACCATTAAGAACCATTTCAAAGACTTTCACACCCATCCCCTCACCCATGGAATTGTTTGTAAATACATGAGCACGCATCTTTCCTGTCAAGGGGAATGGGGTTCCCCAAGAGCAGCCTCAGTGCTGGCAACTCTCTCACACTGACTGTGATGCTCACTGAGCCCCTCGTGAGGGGATTGAACCTCCAAGTGCTTAAATCAGTCCCTCTAAAGGGAGTGCGATGGTGGCACTGCCTGGCTGGAGCCCTTCTGAGGACGCCTTAGTGCCAGCAGCATTCCATGCACGGGTTGTGGCATTCGCTGTGCTCCTTCTGACGGATGAAACCCCCAAAGGGCTCTCAAATGAGCCCCCCATGAGGGCAATATGTTGGTGGCAGTGCCCATCTGAAGCCCCCGAGGGACACCTCAGCATCTCTCCACACACAGCTTGTGGCACTCGCTGAGCCCCCTCTGAGGGGATGGGACACCCCATGATGAAAAAAGGGGCTCCCCAAGGGTAATCTCAGTGGTGGCAGCTCCTACAGATGAGCTGTGGCATTCACTGTGACCCCTGTGAAGGGATGGGACCCCCAAGGGGTTAAACGAGCCCCTCTAAGGGGAATGGGATGATGGCACTGTGGTGCCCTGGATGGAGCTCTCCAGGGGACACCTCAGTGCCAGTAGATCTCCACTCGCTGGCTGTGGCACTCCCTGAGCATCCCATGAGGGAATGGGACCCCGGAGGGGTTAAATGAACTCCTGTGAGGGGAATGGCATGGTGGTGGCACTGCAGTGTCCATCTGGAGCCTTCACAGGGACACCTCAGCGCTGTCAGCTCCCACACACGGGCTGTGGTGCTCGCTAAGTCTACTCTGAGGGGAATGGGATCCCCAAGGGCTAAAATCATGCCCCTAAGGACTTAAATCAGCTCCTCTGAGGTACTGGAATGGTGGCAGTGCTGTGGCTCTCAGCTTCGGAACCCTGGGGCCACCACAGTACCAGTCACTTGCAACACACGGGCTGGGTGTTCACTGAGCCCACTCTGAGTAGAATGGGACCCAAAGGGGTTAAAATGGGTTCCCCAGGGAAAATGGGGTGGTGGCAGTGCTGTGGTGCCTGGCTTTAGCCCTTCCAGACCCTCTTTGGCTCCAGAAACTCTCCAGAAATTCCCCAGAAGCACAGGATCAGCACTCTTTGGGCTCCCCATGGGAGAATGAGACTCCCAAGGGCTTAAATCAGTCCCCCTAAGGAGAATGGAGTGGTGGCACTGTGATGCCTGGCTGCAGCCTCCTCCCAGGGACACCTCAGTGCTGGCAGCTGCCACACACAGGCTGTGGTGTTCACCGAGCCCCCCATGAGGGAATGGGACCCCCAGGGGGTTAAAGTGAGGTCCCCAAGGGCAGCCTCAGTGCACTGTCATCTCTCCACACACAGGCTGTGACACTCACTGAGCCCATGAAGGGATAGGAGCCCAAGGGTTAAATGGCCTCCCTAAGGGAAATAGGGTGGTGGCATCATTGTGGCTCCCTGTGAGGCAGCTGCAGCTCCAGCCCCTGTCCTTATGGGAATGGGCTTTTCCCCTATGGAACAAGCACTTGACACCCAGTGGTTGCTGCTGCTGCTCCAGCCAGGGACTCCTCACCCATCAGAAAACACAAAGGGGTTTTTTTCATCTCTTACCCGGAAAAAGCAGAAAGCCCCTCACCCTTTTTGTGGCAGCGGAGGTGGTTCGGGATTCAGACCTTCCCGCACGTCCTTTGCTCATCCTCTGCCTCTGGTGCTGGGCCTGGCTCTGCGCTGAGCTGCAGCTTTGGATGGAGAGAGCCAGTGCTCACTGAAATCCCACCCAGCCCGTGCTGGGAGGAGAGATCTTAATAAAGAGTCAGATTTCCTTCTTTTTTTGTAATCCCAGTTTGGAGATGAAACGCCTCCCCGAGCTGGCCCCAGGAATCCCTCCAGTGACACTGCAGAACAGACCCAGCCCTGACGTAGCAGGTATTTCTGCGGTCGAAGCATGAGCAATTCTGCCTTGAATAAATAGCTGGAACCCTCCCAAGACTCCTCAGATCCCTGCTCCAACTGAGCACCTCCTGCCCCTGGGGGGTTCATCCCGACACCATGTGCCAGGTTTTCTCCAGGACCCAGCAGCCACCCACCCCCAGGACACTCTGCATGTTTCCAGTCACCTAAGGGATGGCTGGTCCCCTGATGTCCCCTGTGGCTGCCCTGGGGAGGCTGGCAGAGCCCGGCATGGGGGGAATCTGGGGTCGATGTGCCCACAGAGCAGAGGAGGGAAAGGGAGCAGGTTGGAGAAGAGCTTTATTGGGAGATCCTGGACATAATAAATAAGGGTTACATTGGGAGATGACGGTGAGGGACAGGGTCCACACTGTGCTCCGTGGGGGCTGGAACTGCTGGAACTGCTTCTGCCCTTCCGAGTAGGACACCTCCCTGCATCCCATCTGCCCCATCCTGCTCCTTCCGCCCGGCAGCAAAGCCGGCCCGAGGGTCGCTGCCTGCCGCCCCTCTTGGGATCGGGGCAGGGAATAACCTGGCAGAAACGGGGTCAAGGGGGTGTTTTGGGGAGCAGCATGGGGCAGAAGGGGTAGGAGGGCAGGGCCACGGGTGCGGCAGCGCCTGGCTGTCACTGTGTCAGGGCCTGGATGATGTCCTTCACCAGCATGGTGCCGATGACCATCTTCTCGCTGTTGATGGTCAGCTGGGCCGTGGAGCCCTCCCGCCGCTCCAGGGTGATGAGCACCAGGCTCCCGCTTGTCACTGTCTTGGCCGCAAACCTGTTGGGTGGTGAACACAGGGCTTCAAGGCAAGCTGTCCCCTGTCACCCTCTGGTCCCAGGGGATGCTCCGGTGGGGACAGGCAGGTTCCTGCCACCCACGGCCACTGTCCCGTTTGGGTTCACACAGGCTCCTCGTCCTAAAGGAAGCCCTGAGTGTCCCCACTGTGATTCAGGTGGGAATGGAGATGTGACAGTGCCTGCCTGATCCAGGTGTGGGGGTCCAGCTACCTGTACTCATTGCTGGCACCGCAGGGCACGCGGCCCACGTTGGCAGCCGAGGTCACTTGCTGGACGATGGTGTGGTCACTTCGGCATTTCTCAGGCAGTGTCAGCTTCTCTGTGATCTCGCTCATGCCCATCAGCTTCCCTAGAGCAGGCAACAGAGGCACCTGCCCGTCTCTGGCCACACACCCTGCTGGGCCCTGCTTTGACATGCCCAAAGCAAGCCCCTCCAGCTCCCTGCATTCCCCATGACATCCTGAGCTGGCTGCTCTGCTTGCTCTTGGTTCAGGATTCAGTGGATTTGGGAAAATCCTTCATTACCCTTCCTGGGCTCACCCCTATGTCTCTGCCTGGTGGCAGCAGCCACGTCCCTGGGGATGGGCTCCTCTGGACAGTGGCAGCAATGGGGCCGGGTGCTGCAGGGCAGCAAGCACCCCCTACTCAACACAGCCCCCATCCATGGGGTCAGGGTGGGGATGTGCTGCTCCAGAAGCATGGGGACACAGGCTGTCACTCACTGGACACAGTTCTGGGAGCTCCAGGGTGACATGAGCCCTTCACACTTTGTGGAGACCCAACAAGGCCACCCTGGCACCAGGGTGGTCACCCCAGCCCACAACCTGGGGGTGCAGGGTAGGGTGAGGGGAGCAGAGCTAGTCTAGGGGCCAGCTGAGCAGCCACTTACCCTCACCCGGCCGTGCCAGGTGCTCTAGGGCCACAGCGAGGGCGGCAGAGGGGACAAAATTGGGGGTGAGTGTCAGTGGTGGGTGCCCAGGCAGCACCCTGTCCCCATCCCTGGCCCCACTCACCCTGCTCCTTCTTGAACTCGTTCTCGCTCATGAAGACAGGAGCCATGAGCTCCCCCACGGGTGGCTGGATGGAGACGTAGAACTGGCGCGTGTGGGTGCTGGGGAGACAGGCGGGTGAGAGGGGCATGTACTCAGAACATGTCCCCTCTCCATGTCCTGCTTCCCATCCCTACCCTGGTCAGGGGTGACCGGAGGAAACTGTGGCACAAAGGGCTCAGGAATGAGGGGAACCTGTCAGGCTAGACCTGGAGCTGCTGCTGCCTCCTTGTCCCTGCAGGGAGGCCTGTGCATTTCCTGCTGTCCCCCAACCACCCCATGCCCATCTGACTGTCTCTTCTTCCTTGGAAGGACTCTGGTGCCTGTCCTGATGTCCTCCATCTCCTCATGCCCTGCCTCTGCTGTCTCCTGTCCCCTGCTATGTGGAGGGATGTTGATACCTATCCCATTTTCCCCATCTCTGGAGCATCTGATGCCCTGGTCCCTGGGGACACCCATCCTGCCCTGCCCGGTGCCAGATGCTCACCACAGCTGGAAGTTTGCCGCCTGGGTGGAGTCGCAGAAGTCGATGCCCATCACCACGGTGGCCGTGTCCCCTGGCGCCAGGTGCTCTGGAACCACAGGGCTGCCACTACATCCCACATTCCCACCCAACCCCTGTCCCCATTCTCCCACAGCGTCACAGCCATGCCGTGCCATGCCATACCGATCTCAGGGAACTCCTGTATCCGCATGCCGGACAGCGGCTTGGGTTCGTTGACCCGCAGGTTCTTCACCTCGGTGTCGGTGTTGTTGGAGATCTGGATCTGGACGGCCACCATGTGGGGGTCGCCCGGGAAGGGCCGGCGGCTGAAGCAGTACTCAACCGCAAGCCCCTCGCCTGCCATGCGGTGCAGCAGCTCGTAGGTCTTCACCGCACTGAACGCCGGGCTCAGCAGCTGCACCAGGGGACAGCGGGGGCTGCTGAGGGCTCCTGCAGGTGGCAGAGGGCCCAGGAGCCCCTGCAGGTGACAGGAGGCCTGGGACCTCCCCAGGGAGGGCATGGGGGACACTTACGGTGGGTGTCAGGGAGGTGTCAGTAAGAGTGAGGCCCTCCAGGTCGGTCACCAGGCTGGTGGAGATGATGCTGCTGGAGGGGATGGGCTGGGGAGGAGGCGGAGTGACTGCAAGGTGGGGGAGGGGAAGGAAAGGGTTAACAGAGCTCACAGCCCCATGGCTGTGAGCATAGCCCCATGGGGACACCCACACAGGGACAGTTCTAGTGGCTCAGCTCCATGAGGACAATGGCATGGGGACAGGCCCAATGGCACAGCTCCATGGGGACAACCACATGGTGACAGCCATGAGGGGACAGACATGGCGGCATAGTGCCATGGGGACAACTACATGGGGACAGCCTCATGGGGACAGCCATGAGGGGACAGCCCTGGTGGCATAGTCCCATGGGGAGAGCCACACAAGGACAGCCCAGTGGCACAGCTCCATTGGTGTAGACACAACCCTGTAGGCTGTCCCTGTGCGCAGCCACACGGGGACAATCCAATAGGCACAGCTGCCTGTCCCACAGCCATCATCTGAGGACAAGGACCCCTCACCACACCTGTTCTTGTCCCAGCTTTGCAGCTCCCAAAGGACCCATGCAGTCCTGATGGCACTGGGGTGAGTGCTCATGCCTCAGTTTCCCCAGCACCACCACCACGGCCATTCGCGTATTCCAGGCAGCCACTCACAGTCATCCAGGTCAAGCAGGGAGATCTCCTTGGAGCTGGCCTTGCTGCTGGGGGGCTGCAGCGGGGCAGAGATGGGGAGCTCAATAGGGGGTCCAGGTATCCCTGTGCAGCTCCCTATCCCAGCCCATCCCAGCCCTCACCGCCTTCCTCTGCTTGGCCTCTGCCTCGGAGCCTGAGTCAGAACCAGAGGAGCTGCTCTCGGAGGTGCTGGCCTCTGATGAGGTTTCAGCACGGCCCTTCCTCCCCTGCGGGGCCTTCTTCTTGGACTTCTTTGCCCCTTCCTGCTCCTCCTCTTCCTCACTGGGGCTGCAGGGAAAGCCCAGCTCAGGGGGTTGGGGCGGGGGTTTTGCTGGGAGCATCCTCCTGCCTTCCCAGGGCATACCTGCCTGTGGTCCCCAAGACTGCCTTATGGGAACCTTCCTTGTCCTTCCTCTTTGGCCTCTTCTCCTCCTCCTCCTCCTTGTCCTCTGACTGCTCCCCGCTGTCTTCCTCCTCCTCTTCCTCATCCTCCTCCTCGCTGCCAGAGCTGGAGCTGCCAGAGCTGCTGCTGCTGCCGTTCTCTTCGCTGCCGGACTCGGGCTCTGTGGGGGCACAGCTCAGCCCTGTTGCTGTGTCCCCCCACATTCCCCCGTCTCCCACTTCATCCCACTACATCCTCCATTCTCCCACTGCATCCCCACACCTGCTGCTGCCTCTCCACTGCATCCTCCCACTGCATTCCTGCATAGTCCCACTGCCCACTACTGTGTCCCTCCACATCTCCCGTCACGTCCCTCCCATGACGGGGTGTCCCCACTGTCATGTCCCCTGTCCAGTGCCCCACCATTGTGGCACCTGCCTGGTGGCCACAGTGACCACTGCCCAATATCTCATGCCCTCAGGTCCTCACCACTGTCTGCTGACTCCGTGGCCCCTGACTCGCCCTCTGAGTCAGAGTAGAAAGGCTTCTCCACCTTCTCCTTCCTCTTCTCCCGGCTGGTGCACTTGGTCCACTCAGGAACCTGCTGGCACAAGGTTGATGGAGCAGGGCCATCCCCATGACTGGGGGATCCAAACAGCCACCCTTGTCCCCCCATCCCCAAGCGGATGTGTGAGCACTAGAGAGGGAACGGGGACAGGTGAGCAGTACCAAGGTCAGTGTCCCCACCTTGGCCCCTCCTCCCCCATGCACCCAAGGTGCTCCACACACCTCCACATTCCTCACAGAGGGGTCAGGAGCCTCGTCTGGCCAGTCGGGCAGCTCCTGGTAGCCCACAGCCTTAGCGTTGAGCAGATGGGACAGGGAGCCCAGCTGGAAATGGTCCCGATCTACGAGGTGAAAGGAGGCAGCAGCTCAGGGACAGCCATGCAGCATTGTGGTGACAGCTTGTGCCCCATGTCCCAATGACCCTGTGACCAGGGATGGGTACCTTTGAAGGAAGACTCCAAGATGGGAGCCGGTTTTTGGGCCAGGAACAGCTTCTTGGCGTATTTATTGAGGGCCCCGCTCTTCTCAGTGGGCACGATGAGCTGGCGGATGAAGCGAGCCCGGTCGCGGATGTCATAATTCTGGTCGTACTTGGCCAAGTTGAGGACATACTGGGTCAGCAGCTTGCTCTGTGGCAGAGGACATGCTCAGGGTGGGCCTCTCCCTCCCTGATAGGGAAACTGAGGCCCACCCTAGGATCACATCCCCGGTACCTGCTTGGAGTTGGTCAGGTAGAGCTTAGCCGCCAGATTGATGACCTGCAGCTTGACAATGTCCTCCTCGTTGGTGAAGGACTTGGCCATCTTGCGCAGCACATCAGGTGCGATCTTGGGCACGTGCTCGCAGTACTCGCCAATGAGCCACAAGATGCTGGCCCGCGCCATTGGCACCTGTGAAATGCCCTCAGACATGTGGCACTGCTGCCATCCCCTGCTCCTGTGGGTCAGCAGCACCCCAACCAACCTGGATGTTGTCAGTGAGCTTGGCCATGTGCTTGATGATCTCGCTGTGCTGGGCTGGCTGCATCTGCAGCAGCTTTTTGATGACCACCACGGATTCGGCCACCACCAGCTCTGCGGGCAGAGACCCAGCCTCAGTTGGGTCCTGCCCTGAGAGCGATGGAGCTCTCATTTCACCCCTGCCATGTGTACTCACCATCCCTGTTGGAGAGGAGCTGGACCAGGCCATTGAGGCAGGTGTCCCGCACCTTCCCGATGTTGGTGGCACAGCGCCCAATGGCTTGGATGGTGGCTGCCACAAAGTCCTTGTCCATGCTGCGGATGTAGGTCTGCACATGAAGGGCACACATGACATGTCACCCATGTGCCAGTGCTGGACATCCCCCCTGGCAGTGGTCACACATTGGGGCCCTTTGGAACCGCTGATGGGGTCGGTATGGCCTCAGCCCACTCCTCCTGGAGGGGCTCTCCTCTGCCCACTCCATGGTGGTGGTTTGGCACCAAGAGCTGTGCCAGGGTGGCAGCCTCAGTATGGCCATGGCATACCTGGAACTCTCGCAGGATGGTGGAGATGTTGGTCTCATTGGCCAGGTTGGTGAGGACCTCCAGCTGCGGGAACGAGGAAGAGATGAGCAGCATAGGGGCATGGTGACAGGGCACAGGGGCCTTGATGTCCTCCTCTCCCCAGGGCATGAGGACAGTTGACACAAAGAAAGGGCTCCATGAAGCCCCAAACCCACTCCTGACAGGAGTTTCCAGCTCACCTTCAGGATCTTAATCTGTGTGGGGTCCGTGGAGCGGATGTAGAAACTTTTCAGATAGGGCTCAAACATCCCCTGCATGCACAGCCAGAGACATTAGTGTCATCTCTGTCCCTTCCACCTTGCCAAGGCCATCTCCAGGCTCTTGCATGCTAATCCTCATCTCGCTTCGGAGTCAACAGGGCCAACTCCTCCCACACCAAGTCTGAGACTCACCCGCCGCTTGATGGACATGGTGGCCACATTCTGTAGCACAACATACTGCACCTCACTGTGGGGACAAAGAGGGGACCATGATCACTGGGGCAAGTGCCAAACACCCTCAGCAAGTCCCTATGAATATGGGCCAGGACCCACCACCAGGCTGGTGCCACCAAGATGCTGTCACCCCATGTCTGGACTGGACCAGCCCAAAAAGGCCTCCAACCTGATGTCCCTCAAGGGATGGGCTTTTTGGGGGTCTCTCAAAAAGGGTCTTGGAGCTCCCCATGGGTTCCAACAACTGGGGTGGAGGGGTAGGACACCACCACAACCCAGGTTCTACAGACCTGTGACTCCGCAGGAGCCGTACCAGCGCCTTGGCAATGACTCCAACCTCTGCCTTGGGTGCCAGGTGGAAGTAGAGCTGTGCCACGGCCATCACTACCTATGGACATACACCCAAGTGTCAAATGGTGGGAATGGGGGACACCCTGAGGAACGGCCATGTCCCCCAGTCCCACTCACAGCACTTGGAGGTAGCCTGACCCTGAGGACACCCATTTCTGGGTGTCCCTCAAGCACCCCAGTGTGTCCTAGACGGTGGGGACATCATAAGCCCAGACTGATGGACACCACCAGTGGCCCTGGGGAATGAACAGGGTGGGAGTGAGGGTCTCACTGCGGCGTTGCGGCTCTGCAGCAGGGGCTTGGTGTTGCGCAGGAGGAGGCGGTGGTCGGGGTCCATGACGTAGGGCTTGCGCTTGGCCAACGAGGCTGCCTCTGCCTTGGCGTCCTTGGCGTCCTCCTCCTCAGAGCCATAGAAAGCCTTCTCAGTGTTCTCCTCCAGCAAGGACTCCTGCTGGCAGGTGGGACCCTTTTCATTCCCAAGAACACTCCCCCTTCACCCCACCTCCCTAGGGGCTCCTAGGACATCCCAAGGCTCCCAGGGCATTCTGTGCTCCTGAACTCACGTTCTGGTTGGGGCTGAGGAACTGGGTGCGGGCGTAGCGGGTCAGCATGTTGATGATGACCACCTGCCCCCACTCCTCCACATCGATGAGCAGGTTGCAGAGCTTGCGGTAGTTCTTGTGGATGAGGTCTATGCGCTCCGGGCAAACCTCCTCAAATGCCATCACCACGCTGCCAGCCACCAGCTGCAGAGGGAAAGCCCGGGGTGACTTACTTGAGTGGTGGGATCATCAACAAGATGTTGGTTTGGTGGAGATGGTGGCATCTCCATGAGGGTGCTGGTTTGGTGGGCAACCCTTCCGTGTAGGGATGCCAGCTCAGTGGAGTTGGTGAATTCCCCATGAGGATGTTGGCCCAGTAGGGACAGCAGCACTCCCACAAGGATGCATCCCTCTCCAGGGATGGCTTCATTCCCACAAGGACACCAATTTGGTGAGAACATCTGCATTCCTGTGAGGATGCTGGATCAGTGGGGACAGTGGCATCCTTATGAGGATTCTGTCTTGCTAGGGACAGTGACATCCCCACAAAGATGTTGGCTTGGGAGATAGCTGCATCCCTTCATGAATGCTGGAGCGGTGAGAACAATGGCATCCCATGAGGACACCAGTCCTGTGGGGATGGCTGCATCCCCAAGATGACACCGGTTTGGTGGGAACACCTCCATCCCCATGAGGGCACAAGGCCGGTGATGTTCCCAGATTTAGAGGTGGGGGAGACACAGAGTCCTGCTCACCGTGGTTTTGTCGGCCAGCAGCTTCTCGATCACTTCGATGAGCTGGTCCTTCTGGTCTGAGTCGAGGCTGTGAGGGAGGAGCAGGGCAGGTGATGCTGGACCAAACTCCTCCCCATCCCTGCCTGCACCAAGCAGCCAAGACCCTTATTGATGTTGCATACAAGTAAAGATATTATAAAAGAAAGGCCTTATAAAATATGAGTTAGGCCCTATTACTCTAGCTAAGCTAGCAGTTAGCTTGTAACTTCCCATGTGAACAATCATAAAAATGAAAGCAGTTAGCACACCAAGGTATTCTAGTAAGAAAACCATTTGCACCTGTAATAAACAAGAAATCTGTCCCATGGGAACCAGTGAACAAAATATGTAAACTAACCAAAAATGGAGAGATTTGACGGATGTACACCCTAGCCATTTACCGACCAATAAACTGAGTGTCAGAGTATTGTTAGCCAATTAGTGTCTTCTGATATTTCCTGTAAATATGAGCTTTGTGACTAAAGAGCTGGCTTTTCTGCATGAAGAAACTGAGTCCTGGCTGCTTTATTACAACAACTGGTGTACCTCACATTGAGCAGCTGATCCCCCTCCCCATTACCTGTACAGCTTGGGGATGGCATGGGCGGCTGTCTTGCGCACGTACGGGGACATGTCTGAGGCGGCCTCCTTGATGGCCAGCATCATGATGGGCACGATTATGGGCACGCGGATGCTGGACAGGACCCGCAGGGCACTAGCGCGGATCAGCTGGTTGGGGTCCTGTGGGGACATGCGGGGGGCTGCAGTGCAGCTGTGGGAGGCTCAGTGCTCCTCCAGACCTCCCCTGGGTCCTCAGACCAGCCCACCTTGAGTCCTCGCTGGAAGGTGGAGATGGAGAGAAGGGCCAGATCCTGTTGCTCCTCTGCGTAGCGCACCAGGTACACGTACACCAGCTTCTTCACCTGCAGGGTGAAGGTGCCACCTCAGAGCCCCCAAACTCCAGCCAATCCCCAAAACCAGGGAAATGTCGGACCCTGGGATGCTGCCAGGGCCACCCAAGATCTCCCTCACCTCAATGTTCTTGCAGGCAACGTTTTTCACCACAGCTGGGAAGAGATCGGAGGCGTTTTTACCACGGGCAATCATCTAGGGGGAAAAGAAGTGGTGTGACACTGGGCAGCTGGCGCAGCAGGGGCGGTACAACATGAGACAGCTTGGCACCAGCAGTGGTCCCCACCAGTGACAACAACACCCACCGCCACAATCCTCTTCATGGCCTCCAGCTTGAGTGAATCCTTGTTGCTGTCGAGCATCTCCTTGAGGTCATCATGCCTGAACCACACCAGGGGGAAAAAAAACCATCCCATTTTCACATTTTTACCTGTTTTTAGTCTTTTTTTTCTGCTCCCAGCCTTCCGTCAGGCTGTCAATCCAACCCTTCATCATGAAATATTTATGGGGACAGGAGTTGGGTTACAGCCAGGTGAAAGAGGAGCCGGAGGGACTGGCATGGTGCTAGCAGCCACTGCCATCCTCATCCCAGGCACTGGGACAAGAACCCGTCCCATCCTGGCTGTGGTTGTCACCCTACATTTTCCCTAAACCACAGGTGCCCATCAGCTGAGCCAGCTCCATCCTGGCTCAGCTGGGTGTCCCTTGTCTCCTCATGGACATAGTGGCATGGATGTGCCAGCACACCCCAAAGCAAAGCCCTTCCCTGGTCCCGTCCCTGGGCTGGGAAAATGCCACCAGCCTTTTGTAAAGTTGTTACCACTGTCCTCTTTTCTAAGGGACACTGGTCCCCCCCTAAACTGGGGGCACCTGCAAGGCTGCATCTACCTGCAGCAACTGAGGGTGACACCCATGGGATGATGCTCGTGCAGAGCCACCATCACCAGAGGGTTCTGGGGGCGCTCCTTGGGGGAGTCTTACCGCGGCGGTGGCCCCGTGCCAGTGTCCACTGCGGGCTTGGTGCCGGCGAGTGGCCGCAGCTCATCGGCTCGCAGGGCGCTGTAGCAGGTGGGTTGTCCAGCCTCGGTGGCCAGCACCGGGCTTGTCACCTCCTCGGCCACACCAGCACCCTCTGGTGTTTTCGGCCAGCCAGCCGGCCCCACCGGCAGCTGCTGCAGCAGCTTCTGCACTGGCGGCAAGGACATCATAGCTTTGACCGGCAGTAGTGGCCCTGGGGACGGTGACAGGGCTGTGGCCCCGCTCCTCTGCCCAGCACAGTGGGCTGAAACCTGATGCCGTCGTTGGGGTTGGGTTGCAGCCTAGATCAGGATGCAGCTCCCAGTGGATGAGGCCAACTTGGGATGTCACATCCAAAGTCACATCTGACCTGCAGTTGGGACCTGGGGACACTGCAGGGAGCTCCTTCCCCAGTGCTGAGTGGCTAAGTCCTGGGCAGGGAACGCACATCATGGTGGGACACTCTGCCTGGGTAGTAGGGTGGCATGAGGTGGCACCTGTGGGTGTCCAACCTGGGAGGTGGGGTCACACTTAGTGCATTTGTCTTGCCCCATGTGCCATGGATGCCATGGATGGGTCACAGGAGTGGTGACAGGCCTGGTGTGGCTCTGGCAAAGGGCAGCACCCAGATTATAGTGACACTATGGATGTGGGGGACATTGTGGGTGTGGGGGACACTGCCAGGAGGTCAGGGGTAAGGGGACACTGCCGTGAGGGCAGTGACACTGCCAGAGTAGGAGGCACTGGTAGCAGATCACTGAGGTGAACCTGGACAGACTGGGAGACACAGCCAGAGTGTCAGGGCTGGGAGATGCTTCCAGGGTGGGGGGCACTGCCAGTGGGGGTCAGGGGACACTGGCAGACATGGGAGCAGGGGAGTATTTCCAGGCTGGGAGACATTGCCAAGGAGGGGCCAGAGAGGGGGAGACTTGGACAAACTGCGGGACACTGCCAGGGGCTCATGGGAGGGACAAACACTCTGAGATGGGGACACTGCCAGTGGGTCATGGATAGAGGGCACTGCCAGGCTGGAGGACACTGCCAGTGGATCAGGGCTGGGGGAAATTGTCATATTGGGGGACACAGCCAGGGGTAGGGAGTGTTACACTGCAAGGGACACTACTAAGGGGTCAGGAAAGAGGGGGACACCATGAGATGGGGATACTGCTAGCAGGTCATGGATGCAGGGCACATCCAGAGTGGGGGACACTGCCAGGGACTCAGGACTGGGTGGACACTGTCATACTGGGGGACGTTGCCAGGGTATCAGAGAGAAGGGGACACTGCCAGGGACTCAGGGAAGGGGGGACCCAGTGAGATGGGGACACTGCCAGCAGATCACAGATCAGGGACACATTCAGAATGGGGGACACTGCGGCATTAGGGAGGAGTACAGGGAGAGAGGGGATACTCCCAAACTGGGGACATTGCCAAGAAGTCAGGATGGGGTACACACTCGAAGTGGGGGATGCTGCCAGGGAATCAGGACTGGAGGGACACTGTCACATGGGGGGATACCACCAGAGGGGCAGGGATGGGGAGACACAGCTGGACTGAGGGACACAGCCGGGTAGAGAGCGTGCTGCTGTCAGACAGCGATTCAGTGATTTCCTGCTGGGGCAGCAGGGAGCGGGGGACAGTGCCAGAGTGGGGGACACTGACACAGTAGGAAGGGCCAAGAGACACTCCTGCAGCTCCAGGAGCACACCCCCCCATTCCTCCTCACCCCTGCCCCCCCGCAGGAGCCTGTCCCACGGCAGGGTGACATTACTCAACGTCCCCTCCCCACTCTGGGAACCGCGACACGGCGCGGGGGGGGGGGGGGGGGGGGGAGTGTCAGCTCAGGAGAGCCACAGGAGCCAGCAGATCCCGTGGTGGGAACACCGTGCCCAGGATGCCCCAGAACGAGGGTGGGATTCAAGGGGGATTCCCGCACAACTCCCCCAACCGCACCATCTCCAAAATCCCGCGGTGTTCCCACCCTCTCCGGCCTTTGCAACCTGCAATGACGGCGGCGGCGACGTGACCGCATTCTCTGCCCCGTCCCTGTCTCCATCCTCATCCTTTTCCCTATCCACATCCTCATCCCCATCCCCGTCCCTGTCCCCGTCCCCACGTCGGGGGCCGCTCCAGCCCGGCTCGGGTACCACATCCCCACCGAGGACGGCGGCGAAGGCCTGCAGCGGCGGCCGCACGGGCAGGCTCGTCCTTGTCCCCTGCGCCCGCATTGTCCCCACCTCTTGTAGTCGGAGGAGAAGATGCCGCCGCTGGCGGGGTCGTGGCCGTACTCGGGCTCGCCCAGGCTGGAGGAGCCGCCCTTCTCCTCGCCGTAGGCCGGGCTGGCGGCCATGGCGGCGGGAGGGATGCGGGATGCGGGATGCGGGATGCGGGGGGGACGCGGGAACTGATGTCAGCGCGGGCGGGGACGGGCCCGGCCCCGGCCCCCGCCCGGGGCAGCGCCCGGCTGCATCCACCCCCGCCGACACCGGGAACGGCAGCGCTGGGGGAGCTCCGCTGCCCCAAAGGGTCCGCGCAGCCCCCGCACCTGCGCAGGTTTGGGAGCGGGACACGGGTGACTGTAGGAGAGCGATGCTGGGGACATAGCTGTGGTATAGGGACAGTCACTGGGCTCACAGCCGCACACACGCCCGTCCAGAATCACGAAAATCTATCATTATTGTAATAGACATTATTGTGCATGATTATAATTAGACGTATTTAAAACAGATTGCATTATAGTGAAAAGTGCTATGTGTTCAAATGTTACAATATATATTATTATATCCTACTGTATCACATTTTATTATTATTTTATGTGTAATACTGTGTGCAGTATACATAATATACATTTATTTATACATTACATATAATTTATATATTCTATTACATGCTGCATACTGTATACCATATATTATTGCATGTTATTTATTACATTACATTATAATATATTACAGATTTCATTAGTTATGCAATGCTATATATTCGCCATATTCAATCATACTATGGTGTAGATAATCCATAAACCATTCTACATTCTGCAGTTCATATATAATATATACAACATGTTATATATGCTATATGTTATGCTATGTTATATTATATTGCAGATTATATGAATTCTACTATATAGTATATAGTATTTAATGTAGTACATATTACATGTGCATTTTATGTATTATCTACTGCATGATAAAATTCAATATTTTATGATCTATATTCCACCTGGTAGTATATGTGATGTATGATATCTGAATTATTATATATATTAGGTATGGTATTAGTTGATATTATTCTTATAGATATTGTCATTTATATTTAGTATTATTATCAATAATATGATAGGAATTATATACTAGATATGTGATCATATATTAACTATACTACAGATGTTAAATACAAATATTACTGTAGATGTGACTATTTTTCATATACATATTTTATATAATATATTACTATAAATTATATAAATCATAAGATATCATTATTGATGTTATTATAGTTGAGATTTTCTCTGCATTTCTCTGATTTTTCCCAGGTACTTTATACTATTGCAGATATTCCCGCTATTGTTTCTCCCGGCAACCGACCAGCCCTGGAGCTGTGTGGATGGGGCAGGACTCACCCCATCCCACAGGAATGGGGCAGCATTCACCCCATCTCACAGGAGTGAGGCAGTGAGGGAAAATAGCCATGGTTTAAGTAGCAGAATTGAATAAAGTGTCTAATTAATGGACAGCAATTAATCTTCAGCACAGAGACACACTCCCCACAGCCCTCCCAGGGACCCCAACCCTGCTTGGATCTCAGACCTTCCTGGAGAGCCTGCTGCTCTCCTGGAGACCCCAACCCTCAGGAGGCACAGAGAAGAGCCAGACTCCCCCTTCTTTCCCCCACATAAACACTGATAAAATCCCGCTGGACATTCCCTTCTCCCTGCTGAGCTGCCCCAGCTCTTTCAGCTTCCCTTCCTAGGGAAATGATCCAGAGCCTTGGTGGCCCTTTGTGGTGTCTCTCCGGTGTGTCCCTGCCTCTCTCATGCTGGGGAGCCCATCACAGGACCCAGCACTCCGGGGGTGCCAGGATCACCATGGCTTGGTGACTCGCTCCCCCTGACTGCAGATAACACTCTACCTCATCAACTGCACCAGTAATGAAGAGGTTGACCAGGACTGGACACAGAGTTGACCCCTGAGGTACACCACCAGCCTGCAGCCAGACCTGATCCAGCCTTTTGGCCCATGTTCAACCCAGCAGCCCACTGAATATTAATTTTTATACTCAGAATTAAATGCCAGCAGTGAAAGAGGCAGATGTTTGTCTCAAGAGGCCACAGGGAGCAAAGAGCAGCCTCTCCCTTCAAGGTGTGTCAAGGTGGGACATCACTTGACAGCAGCTTCTGAGAAAAGTGAGAGAACAACAAATCAAACAGGGTTGGCACAGGGTTTCCATGCAACTGTTTATTGCCACACAGGATGATTGGCAAATCACTGGTGCAGTTCTGGTGCCCAGGAGATGCTCCAGCCCCAGATGTTCCCCAGGAGCTCCGCCACCTCCATCACTGCAGTGCTGGGGACACCTGGGAAAACAGAAGAGGTTTGGTGACACTTGCCTGGAGCAGATACCAAAGTATCCCAGGGCGGTGACACCCAATCTGGTGGTGGCACCCACCATGGCACCAGCAAGGTGGCCCAGCCCCAGGAGGGCCAGGGCGAAGTGGATGCAGTTGCAGGTGACGGTGTCGTAGTCCACCGGCTGGTCCATGGCCGCCCGGACCCGCCGCTGCAGGGCGGCCACGTCCAGCCCTCCCTTCCTCCGGAGCACCTTGGCCGGGCCCCGTGTCCGCAGCAGGTGGCTCTTGCTGTGCTTGGCCACGATGCCTGAGGGTGACGTCCCTGAGCTGCCTGCAGAGCAAAGCGGACTCCGTACCCCGTGTCCCTTCCCGGAGATGTCCCCGTGCCATGCCAGCTCCTGGGGCTCACCTTCCAGGTGGATGATCTCCCCGTCACCGCAGTAGATGCCAGCGTGGGCGCCCCACCAGCCAGGGCCACTGGAGGCCAGCGGGAAGAGGAAGAGGTCCCCAGGCTGGGGCTCAGCCACCCCGTTGGGGACCGTGTTGAAGTGCTGTCCCAGCAGCCCCTCGCAGAGGAAGAACCCTGCCGTGGTCACTGCCCCAGTCACTGCCTGGGAACCCAGCCGTGTTTCAGTTTCCTTGGTGGCTTAAGCACAGCTTGGGTCTCAGGTCTCCGTGGATGGAAACCCTTTGGGAAGGGGCTGCCTCCAGTAGGTGCTGAAGCACCCATGGGTGCCCAGGAAAAGGCAGGGTGTGCAGGATTCAGCCCAGTTGTGCCAGGGGTGAGATGGCAGTGCAGGGCACGGGGGCAATGCCAGCACTTACCTGCCTGGAGCTGCTCACCTGGAGGGACAAACACCTTGCATCAGTCCCAGTGGCATCCGTGTCATGGCTCAGCCCTGGCCTGGGCTGCTGCCACCCCCTGCCCAAGCACCTGGCTGGAATTCTCATGCCAGCACCCCCAAACCTGCCGTACCCAGGAGCCCAGCCAGTGCCAGGGCTGGAGGAACAGCCAGTCCAGGGCTTGCAGGGTCTGAAGGAGGGAGCTCACCTGTGGGGAGAGGGGGCAGAGCAAGACAGGGACTCGTCCCCTTCTGACACCCGTTTCCTGCCACCACCCATCCCTGCCAGCACGCAGTCCAGCCCAGCCTCCCGGGCCACACCTCCCTCCCCCCGCCCAGAGCCAGCACCAGGCAGGTCCCAGCTGTGGGGTCCAGGGGCACTGGGTACTATGGCAGAGGGGTGGGATCACCTGGATGCAGGTGTCCTTCCTGCCGGCTCCCCCTTTACCTGGGCGAGGAGATTCATCTGCAAGGAGAAAACACAGTGTCCGAGAGCTGGGGACAGGTATCCCATACCTGGGGGACTTCTCTGTCCCCACAGTTGTGGTGACACGTCACCCTGCTGAAACTTGCCTCGGGGCTCGTTCTGTGCCCTGCTGCCTCACCTTGTGGTCACCTCCGGGGTCCCCTCACTGCACTGTGCTTCCCGAGCTGCCGCTGCTCCAAAGGTGGCTGCGGGGCAGGAGCTCAGCCCGCCCCGCGGTGGCTCTTGGCAGCGGCACATGGCTCCACCGGTGCCTGGGAATGCGCCCGGACCGGCTGCACCGTGGCACTGTGCCCATCCTGTAGGGCCAGTCCCAGGGGGACAAACCCAACCTGGTGTGACATTTCATCCACAAACCTCTTGGGTGACCCCAAAGGAGTCAGGAAACAGCCCTGTGGCCACAATGCCTTGGTAACCACTGACCACCACGCTTATGACAAATCACCTCTTGGTGCCAAAACCCTCTGGCCCTGCGAGGCCATCAGCCTGTACCCAGCCCCGTGTCCTAGGAATGGCCACCAGCCTGTCCCCAGCCCTGCCACCCCAGAATGGTGCATGCCCGGGGTCAGCTCCAGAGTCACATTAAACTTTAATCCTGGTGCCGGGGGTCAGTGAAGGCTTTAGCAGGGCTCATGTGGGTGACTGTCACCCTCTGTCATCGGGCAACCTCCAAAGAATCATTTATCAAGGAGCCTCCAATAAACAAGAGCTAATTACAGGTGAAACCCGAGCCTGGCCTGGACCCAGCTCAGTGCAGGCAGCCACATTAACCCTTCCCAGCCACCTCCAGTCCCACAGCCACCCTCCTGGAACTTCATGTCATCTTCTTGTTGGTCTTGTCCCCTTCTAAACTCCACCATCCTCTCCTGGTCTCTGTTGTCTTGCCCACATGCACCCATCACACCCTTCTCATTCCCATCCTCCCCTCCCAGTCCCCATCATCCCATCTCAGTCCTTACTGTCCCCTCATGATCTCCATTCACCCTATTGCATCCCACTGCCCCCTCATGATCTCTGTCACACCTTCCTGGTCCCCATCATCCTCACATGGTCCCTATTGTCATGTCCTGGTCTCCATCATCACTTCCAGGTAACTGCTATCACCTCCTGCTCTTCCCATTTGTCATTGTCTCGGGGTCACCATCTAAACATCCAGGTTCCCATTGTCCCCTCATGATCCTCTTTATTGCCTCCCAGACCTCATCACCTCCTTCTTGTTCCCATCGCCCTCTCCTGATCCTTGTTGTCACCTCTTGGTCCCCATCATCTCCCCTCCCACCCTCATTGGCTCCTCTTGGTCTCCATCATCCCCTCCTGGTCCCCACTATCATCCCTTGATCCCCAATATCTCCTCCTGGTTCCTATCATGTTCTCTTTGTCCCCATTGCCTCCTCTTTGTCCCCACTGTCCTGTCCCATTCCCCACCACTCCATGCCATCACCAACAGGAGCAGGACTGCCAGGACAGTGGTGGTTCTCTGGGTCACTCAATGTCCCCAGCCAAGCTGTCCCTGGCCAGGGTGCATCCACCAGCTCCCCACAGCCAGTGGGATTAGGGTGGCTGGAGCCCTGGGGCTGCTCCTGACTGCAGGTCTCAAACCCATCGCCAGCATCTTTAGGTAATTAGTAAATTACTAATTAAACGCTCTCTGCCTGCTGGGGGGAAGGGGGGCAGATCCCAAGGTTTTAGGCTGGGTAATCCCATGGCATCTGCCCCAGCATCTGTGACCGAGCCGAGCCACGACCCTGCCTCGGGCTTTAACGTTTGCTCCTTCACCCCCACCCACCGCCCACAGCCCCTCGGCCGTGGCACCAGGCCTGCCCGTGTGGCACCCAAAACAGGCTGAGCTGGGCTCCCAGGAATGCCCAGCTGGAACCCTCATCCCCGGGAAGAGGACAGGGTGCTGCTCCACGGGGAGCCCACCTTAGGGACAGCACCCTGTTGGGTGCAATGGAGAAACGGGGTGGGAAACCATATTTTTGTAATTATTGGCTTTCCTGGGGGTGCTGATGATTGGCTGGCAGCAGATGGTTGGCCCAGCTAATCCCCCTCCCAAATCCCTGCTCCAGAGCTGGCTTTTACCCAGCGGCAAGGAGGGGACGGGCAAATTAGCCTAACTCAGCTGTACTGCCATGCTGGCCGCTCCTCGCTGTCCCTGGTGCTGGCTGTGGGTGTGCCCACGGGTGGGCTGGCACGCCGGGATGCCCGTGTTCCTGGCACCCCCGGCTTGGGCATTGGGGAGTGTTCCACCCTTGGGTGAGAGGTGTGGAGGCACCCAGGGGCCGGGCAGGGAGGTGACAGCTTGCTCCTGCTGCATTAGCCCAGCGTCATAATTCTGCCGCGGGAGGAGGAGGTGGCCCCGCCGCAGATGGTGGCGGTCAGAGATCTGGGTCAGGACGGGGCTGTGGGTGGGACAGGGCACCATGGGGAAATGGGGGGTCCCAGGGTGCGAGGGGCAGGCAGGGATGGAGCCGTGGTGCAGAAAGGGAGGGAGCCGTGGTGCTGGAAGGGAGGGAGCCGTGGTGCAGGCAGGGATGGAGCCGTGGTGCAGGCAGGGAAGATGGTGGAGCCACGTAGTCAGGAAGGGTGATGGAATGTTGCTGCACATGGGAACATGGAGCCATGGTGCAGGCAAGGCTGGTACAGTGAGTCACAGAGCAGAATGTTAAGATGGAGAAACGCTTCAGGCAAAAGGGATGGAAGCAGGTTGTCGGCAGGAGGATGGAGCCATGCCGCAGGCAGGCGGATGCAAGAATGCCGCAGGCAGCGGGGATGGAGCCACATCAGTCGGGAATGTCGCAGGGGTGATCGCCAGCCCCTGGATCCACTGGAGTCACTGCTGCCAGCCCTCAGCAGAGACCTGCTGCCAGTGCCCGTCCCCTGGGACACCTTCGGGGCATCAACACCCCTGAGCCCCTCTGGAAGGGGCACAGCAGGCCGGGACCCCCTGTCCTCAGCCTGGCCCATCGCTGGGGACAAGCCGGACCCGTGACGGTGGCCACCCGCCACCCCTCTGAGCGGGGCGGGGGGGTTTAGCGGCTAAAGCCCACAAATCCCAAATTGTGCTGCCCTGTCACCGCGAGGGTTTAGCGGTGGTTGCGTAACCCCGGGGCCACCTGGCCCCCACCCTCTGCCGTGTCAGCAGCCCCAACATCCGCGGAGGGCCCCGTCCCCGGGAGGGGATGCTGAGGCACAGCGGGGCCCCTGTTGAGCATCCCCCCTCCCCTCGCCATCAGGGCCGGTAATTAATTACTTGGGGGCAGGGAAATTACCCCCCTTAATTACCACTTTTCGTTATTCCCCTCTAACCGCCTTAGTGAAGGGCTTATGCGCTTACAGGACCTGGTGGGTCCCAAGGGGAGGACGACACACACGGGGGGTCCCCAGCCCAAGCCCCTTCTCCCGGCTCTGCCGCAATCTCGGCCTCGCAGTGCTGGGGGGGTTGGACTGGCAGGGTGACACCTCCACGGTGCCCGCGGCGGCGCGCGGGGGGGTGGCTTGGGTGTCGCGGGGTTTAGGGTTACAGGGCTGGGGCTCAGCACCTTTTTAATTCTTCATCGCGTGGCTGATTGATCCCCCCCGCCCCGCGCAGACACTAAAGATTAAGAGGGTGACAAAGAGGCGGCTGCTTACACAGCGCCCGCCGCTAAGCCGCCTTGAAGAGAGCAAGGCAGGAGCCCCACTGGCCGCAGAGCTGCCGGAGCAGCCTCCGCCCGGCCAGAGCCTCCGCGGGGATCCACAGGGACGGGACAGACAGGGATAGGTCGGGAGCGCCGGGTGCGGGATGGCTGCGTCCCCGGCGGGGTCGGTGGTGAGCGCCGGGCTGGATGAGAGCCCCACGGGTAAGAAGTGGTTCTGCTGGACCGGGTGAGACTCGGAGGGACACGGGTTTTTCTCTGGGATGGCCGGGCCCCCGCTGTGGTCACTCCCCAAGATGCCTGGAGGCCTCTTCGTGGTTCTCTTCTGGTGTACTTGGAATCCCCATGGTGGTCAATCACCAAGATGCTTGGGGTCCTCCATTGCAGTTTTTCTCTGAGATGCCTGGGATCATCATGGCCTTCTTCTGGATGCCTTTGGTCCCTGTCGTGGTCCTTCTCTGACATATCTGGGGGTCCCTACTATGGTTCATCTCCAAGACACCCAGTGTCCTCATCATCGTTGTTCGGGATGTTTGGGTTCTCCATTGCCAACCTTCTCCAGAATGGCTGGGCTTCTCCTCATGGTCCTTGTCCTGGGTGCCCAGGGTCCCCATCATGGTCCTCTAGAATGCCTGGGGTCTTCAGCTGCCTTCCTTCTCCAAGATGCTGAGTCCCCATCATGGTCCTTCCCTAGGCCAGGATGCCTGCAGGGCCCGACCCTCTCCATGGTCCTCATTTGTGTTCCTTCTCCAGGATCCCTGAGGTCCTCAGCTATGCTCCTTTTCCAGAATTCCTGGGGTCCCCTGTAAAAACCCTCTCCTGGACACCCTTGGTCCCTGGCCCTTCACCAGGATCCCCACAGTTTCCTGCTGAGACTCTTGTCTGGGTTGTCCCATGTCCCCAGAGTTGTCCCTTCTCCAGGATTCCTCCCATCCCTGGTTGTAGCCCTCCTCTGGAATGCCTGGTGTCCTGATTCCTAAGAACACAGTTTCATCCCTTTTTTAATTTTCAAAATTCCTGTGAGAGCCCATCCTGCATCGCTCTGTGTGCTGGGGTGTGGGGAGATGGTGAACCCCACGTGGAGTCCCTGAGGTGTCCCCATTCATGTCCCTGGGCTGAACCAGCAGAGGCAGGAGCCACCCCATCTCCAGGATGCTGGGGGGCAGCAGGGGCAGGCGGGTGGGACGAGGGACATTGGGATGCCCGGAGTCAACCCAGATGTGACAGTTCCACTCCCACAGGGCTGAGCCCAGCCCCTGGGAAAGAGCTGAGCCCGGTGCTGCTGTGCAAGGTGTGTGGGGACACCAGCAGTGGGAAGCACTACGGCATCTACGCCTGCAATGGCTGCAGCGGCTTCTTCAAGCGCAGCGTCCGCAGGAAGCTCATCTACAGGTGGGAACAGGGAGTCCCCACGGGGCAGGGAGTGGGGGGACAGAGGGGCAGTGAGAGGGGCAGGTACCCTGCAGATGGGCATGCAGGGTCCCATGGACAGACACCATAGAGGAAAGGACACCCCACAGGCCAGGGACCCCAGGAACGGCCATCCAGGGTGTCAGGGATCCAGGGGATGGACACAGTGGGGAAGGAGTGGGGGGAACAGGCACCTAGCAGGGTAGGGACACCCAGCAGAGCAGGGACCCCATGGGATGGGGCACCCAGCAGGACAGGGACCAAGATGGACACTGTGTGGGACAGGGACCTTGCAGAGGAACACCCAGCAGGACAGGGAGCTTGGGGCAGGCCCCCAGTGGGGTAGGGTACCCTGGGATGGACACTCAGCAGGCCAGGGACCCCAGGGCATGGGCAATGGGTGGGGCAGAGACCTAGGGGGACTTAAAACCACTCAGGGGACAGGCATGCAGGGGGAGAGGCACCTGTGGAGAGGGTGTCCAGAGCCCCCTGATGGGGCCACAACACCCATCAAGGCAGAGCATTCACTGGGACAGGACACCCTTGGAGTGGGGACAGGGCACCCACTGGGGCCAGGACACCTCTTGGGGACAGGGAGGGAACCCATAGGGAGAGATGTGGTACTTATGGGGGAGGACCCTCCTCGGGGACATGGGCCACCTGGGGGGCTGCAGCCATGTGCCACCTCTCACCATAGATGCCAGGCAGGGACAGGGCTGTGCCCAGTGGACAAGGCTCACCGCAACCAGTGCCAGGCCTGCCGGCTCAAGAAGTGCCTGCAGGCTGGCATGAACAAGGACGGTAAGATGGGGGGACACAGAGTGACAAACAGCAGGGGGTGACAGCAGGGTGGCCGGTGCTGATGCCACCTCGTCTGTACAGCCGTGCAGAACGAGCGCCAGCCCCGCAGCACGGCCCAGGTCCAGCTGGACAGCATCCAGCTGGATGCCGAGCTGCCCCCTGAGCACGTGGCCACCACATGTGAGGTCCCCCCATCACCCTGTCCGGCTCCTCGTGGTCCTGGTGCCACTGTCACCCCGGGTCCCCGAGTGCCCACACCACCCACCAACCATCGCTTCATGGCCAGCCTGATGACAGCCGAGACCTGCGCCAAGCTGGAGCCCGAGGACGGTGGGTGGCT
>VYZP01000128.1:0-33474 GCA_013400635.1 Hypocryptadius cinnamomeus
TTCTTCCACAGGACAGAAATAGAATGGCAGAAGAACAGAAAAGAATCACAAGCAGCTGCAACCCTCTCCTACATCCTTCTGCATTATTTTGCCATGCTAGAGGCAGGTAGCTGACCCACCTGAGTACTCTGGAAGACTAATTGGCAGGATGACTTTCACAGACCTTGACTGTACAGGTGTTGCAATCACCTAGAAGAACATCTGAAATACTTGAACATTTAAGTGCAGATAAGATATTGTTGTATTGCAACAATCAATCTTAATCTTAATTGACTGCCTTGTGAGGTGGTCTCCTCTTTCCAGTGCATCTCCTGAGGTGAAACCAATTTCATGCAGGGCAGCACCATTTGCCAAGGCCTGCAGTCCTGCCCTCCTGGTCAGCATTTGCACCCCTTGGCTGCCACTGCCTCTGGATCAAGAGTGAGCTGCCCTGTATGTCCCTTGGCATCATGTATGACTATGGTTTGGGTGATAAAGCCTGATCGGGGGGGATTGCTGCCTGCTGAAGGCAAGTAAACAACTGCTGAAATGCCATCTCAGTGCATCTTGTGCCTGTGTTCCAAACGGCAATTGTTTTAGTGTCAGTATTGCATAAAGGATGTGGCTTAGAGCAGAGTGCAAAGCTCCCCAAAATGTGGGGTGAAAAAGCACAAGAGGAAACAATGCTCTATCAAGTTACTCTAGCTTTTTCAGATAATAATTAAAATTTTTATTGATCTTCTGTCCTTGTGAGACCCCTGAACACTGACCACAATTTCTTAAAATTATGAATCTTTTTGCAGCCTTTTTAAACTTCACAAGTATCTGTCAGTCCCTCCATGAGCACAGAGCATCAGGACTTGCAATTTAAGAAGTGCTACTGGGCAAATCCCCTTTTGGTTCTGTGCCCAGAGAACACAGAGGAAAATGTCCCCCAGGGGTGCTCAACACTGGCAATGAGCAGCTCAGAGCAGTGCAGGTAGCTCACACCTCATGTGGATGGCAGCACTGGGCAAGCAGTGTGTGAGAAATGAGCTCCCCTCTCTGCAGCAGGGCATTGTCAACCAGTGCAGGGGGGGTTGGGCACCGTGGTTGCTGATGCTTGGTACGAGAGTGAAACCCTGAAACAGAGCTCATGTGTGTATGAGGTGATTATTCACCTTCTCTCCTAGGACACTTAGGGCTGAGACAGCATCAGACTTTTAGTATAGACAGCTGTAAGTCTGCATTTTAGTGTGCTCTACAGAATTATAAGTTTCTTTTGCCATTTCTCTGGCAACCACTTCAATTACGCAGGGAAAACTGCTTTGGCATCTTGAGTGTGAGAGTTGTTAATTTTACAGAACAATCCCTTAAATGGGCAGAAACTCAAATATAAATGCATAATTCTGGATCTAGTGCACCTACCTCAGAATGTACACTAACATCCATGGCAATTATTCTTGAAAAAAGAATTGGTTTCAGAGTTTAAAATATTTATAGTAACACATACAAATTTAAAGCAGGCTGTGCAATCCAGTCACTGGGACTCTGCACAGGCATCCTGGCAACTGTTTATTTCTCTTATGGACTTTTGGATGTACTTGAGCAAATCCTTCATTGCTGGTCCTGTGTCACCCCCAAGAATGTCTGAACTCTTGTTAGGTACCACCAGAAAATGGAGCAACGTGTAAGAAGGTGACAGGTATCTTAATGCAGAAAACGCTGCATCCAGAAACCGTATATCCTTCTGGCATTACTGATTAGAGTGCCTCAGAAACAACTAATCCTATGCACCAAAACATATCTCCAAATCTCAAGCTGAAAGTCTCAAAAATAACTCATGCAGGTAGTAATTATTCTGCATATGGTAGAGATTTGACCAACTAAAACAATACAGTGAAAAAAATCCCATCAAAATACAGAAAATGCTATGTAGAAAAATTTCTTTTGCATAATTTTTGTTCTCTTCATGACAGAAACATTTTGTACCACCAAGTGTCAAATGGGGATAAAAAGACTGAACTCCTCCAAATTGCTCTAGGGTATCTTTCAAAAATTAAACATTCATGGAGTTTTGTAATTTCTGATCACACCGCAATACACAGAAAAGTACAGACATGAATTAATCTACCCATTAAATACAATAACACGTTTGCATGATCAAGAATGAGACTCATGGAAACAAACAGTAAATATATGCTTAGAAAATAATTAAAGCTACTGTTGTTTTGACTGACAATGAAATCAGTCTTGCAGTCACCTACTGTTCTTACTCAAGCAGGAAAAAGTAAAATTGCAGACAAACTGGCTTAAACAGAGCAGTGTTAGAAACAGTAGTAAATAAGCAAATGGGAGAAAATACTGACACAATTGCATAGAGATGAAAACCCTCAATAGATATTACAGATATATAGATGCACAGTTACATCATTATTTAGAGAGATATTGATGACCAGATATATCACTATATGGGTATGGACAGATACATATGTACTTAAATAAGCCACCCTCCCCAACTGGTTGCTGTTTAAAATAAATGCATAAAATTGTTAAGAAATCAGTGTTCTTAGAAAACTGAAAGTGCTAAGAATATGAGACAGGGAAAATTAAGATAAGTGAGACAATATTTCTAGGGCTGTATGAAGAAAGCTTATAGAATGAGTTAAAAAGCTTAACATAATAACTGTGGGTGGGGTTTTTATATCTCTTTGAGAAAAGATACCACTGTGATACGTGCACCAAATTCAAGTGCAAGATTGACAGCTATAATGCTAATCATTAAAAAATTAATCTTCTGGTTTCTACGTTTAAAGAATGTTAGATATCATGACCAATAAAGACATGAAAGAGAATTGTTATTTAAAGGCTGGGATTCAGAAAAATAAAATAGTCTGGAAAAAAAAAATTGAATCAAATCAAACCTCTTTAGCAAATAGAGAATTCATACATAATCACATCTACAGTCTCAGATAAACCCACAGAAAAGGGATTTGCTTATGAGGAGTACCACATTTTGCTACTTATTCATAGTTGGAACGGAGGATACATAAAATGGAGTGTGACATAATGCTAGAATGTGTCACAACAATGACAAACCTACAGTTATACCATCAAGCCTGCTTGAGACAGGCATAGGGACAGGAACATGTGAGCCAACTCTAACCTTGGAGTTCTGTGGTTCTCTAATCCAACAGTTGCCCATAACAAAAAGGACATGACATAACTCTGCTACTTTGGCACCTCAGTAATTCAACTTGCTCCTAAAGTTCGATTTTTAATGATGAACAATATATTTTGGCACTTCTGGTCCCTGAAATACCAGTCTGTTTTGCTGAACTAACAAAACAGGGGCTACCTAATAAATCAGACCAGTGACGTGCAGTATTGCTCTATAAATCAGCAGCTTTGTTCCTGGATTATCTGCAAAGACACTAAAGAGAAAATAAACACATTTTCAGGCTTAAATCACCTTCAAATAATTCTCAGGTGCTGGAAGAAAATATTTATTGGCTTGTTAATTTAAAATGGTGCTGATGTTAGAAGGAGATTTCACTGTAAGACTTATCTCTGAAAGACTGAATGAAAACTGGAAAGAGGGATTGCAGTGTTCTGTACACCCTTAGAGACATTACACCAGTGTCATGTTAAAGTTGTCATGGTTGTCACCCCCTACACTACAGGGTACCACATCTCCAAAACGGGCAATTGATTCTTCATGGACACCATCCGTAATTGTCCTGAATATAAGCATTGACTGCAGTAAGCAGGTGGCAATTATAACTGTGGGATTAATGACTGTGACAGCTGTGACCATATTCCTCTTCCAGTTACTGCTATTCTATAACAGGAAAGATACATTTTTTACATGCTATAATGTTTAATGTGAAGGATGTCGGGAGTCCAAGCACATATGCTTTGAATTCAGTCATTTTTGGACCTGTGGCTACTAGCTAAATTGTATCTACTCCACATTGCTCCTGGATAATAATATGAACTGGGAGTCTGGACAACTCATTAGGGCACAGATGAGCTACATTTAAAGTATTGAAGAAAGAATTTGCATTACTTCCTCCTCTTTGCTTAGAAATATTTGGATTTTTCCATGTATGCAGTTAGGGCTACTTAGGAAGACAAGAGCTGCTGTTGTAGCAATATCTCTTTCTGCTCATTTGTTATGGCAGAAGGTGTCTCGGTGACTGTTTATTATCCCAGTATGGGTACTGCTCATGATTTACAAGCCAGTGCCTTATTCTCTCTCTTAAATTTGGGGTTTTACAGCCCAAAGACTGTAAGCTGCAGCCACACTGTAGTGTTTGCAAAATGCCTTGTTCCAAGCAAGCATGCAGGAACAGGAAGTGCATAGACTGGCCTTCAATTCTTCATTTTGTATCTCACACTTGTCATCTGTGCGCCACCTCCAGTTGAAATTTTCTTAGCTGGTACCAGGAAGGAAAAATATTGTGGACAACCCAAGTGACTGTGCTGGCTGGATGAGTTCCCTTCCATTTTTGCATGGGAGATGCCTGGGATCTCCAGAGACAAAAAATTACAAAGTGAAAAAGACACAGTTAGAAAGTTTGAGCTTTTTGAAGAACACCTGTCTCCACTGAAGTTGTCTTTTGCCCTTCCAGAGTTGTGCTTAAAACATGAAACTCAGATGATGGTGTCATGAAAAAAAGAAGTGGCAGTGGCTTACAGATTTCAGTTATGGAATATTCTCCAGTGAAAATATACACAGCCTTCTTGTGCAGCTTTTATCTTAGAATTATCAACCTTAATATAATTAATGCCCAAAGCACTAATTAATCTGTCATGCCTATTTTTTATGGCAATGCAAAACCCCTCTCCCAGTGGATCAGTATGCAGGATTCTTGCCACATAAGCATTTTTTCCCCATGTAAAACAAAAGAATTTTCCTCCCAGTGTTGATCACTGATTTCATATCAAAGAAATCATAATGTCCACCCTAGCAGTGATTTTCTGGACAGGCACTAAAAAAGGGCACAAATTAATAACTGTGCTTGTGACTGGCCAACTGCTCCTTTGCTAAGCATTAGGTGCACCTAGTTTATTATTTTCTAGATCAGGGAGGAATTATTCTCATACACTCCATTCCTGCTCTAGCAGACTGGCCAAAAATGAAATCACTATTTCATCTCCCAGGAAGGAAGCAGGGATAGAAAGATGAGGTTTGTTCTTGTTACTGCAGTGTTACTACAGTGCTGATGCTTTGCAGAAGGTAAAAGAGCCCTCAGGGCTGTGACTGACTTCATGAGATACTTGGAAATTCCACTGTAATTCATTGGATTGCAGGACTTCAGGCCTTTCCAGTGTCTCTCACTAGTCTGCTACAGCAGTGGTCTCTGTGTGGCTAATTTCCCTCCAACACCCCTTGTAAACCTGTCTCTTTTATGTGTTATTTTTAAGGAAATAAAAAAGTGTAATGCATGAAGAACCAAATGAAGCTTGTGACCTTTACTGGGCTTAGTGTCCGTTATTCTCTTTTTAAATTTTAGATTTTTCTTGATCCAGATAGGATGAGAATACAGTTATAATTAATTGTGGATATCAACAGACAAGAATATAAGAAACTCCAATGACTGAATTTTTTTTCCAAATAATGCTGAGCTTAAAAAACCAACTGCTGTATAACAAAAGGCAAGTTTGATTTGTCTACAGAGCAAAGAATCTCTGCCACTATTATTTCTATCAAATAATTGCAGACTGCTATTTTTTCAAGCAAATACTGTGACTAATGAGCTAGAGCAATTGCAATTATGTTTGAGAAAAGCTCTATTACCTGACAATTTTGTGGACTGTTTGTTCTACCTCTTCAATAATTGTCTCCACCCATAAGCATGATACAAATGATAATTTCAAAGCTACAAAACCAGACAATCTTTAATTTCACATTGTGTACCTGTTGATATAATCTGGCAAATCTTCTGTGTCTATAAATAAAAATGCTCTGAAAAGGTAAGGAAGGGTACATCATGTCTTTCTTCCTTGCATCATTCTGGGAAGGTTTGGCACTGGAGACCTTTTGTCTGTCCTTTTCTCAAAACACATTTTTTTCTTTTTCCAAAGAGTCAATGACTGTTTACATAGTTCAGAGAATTTGTAATTATCGTGGCAGAAAAAGACAATAATCTGGTACAAGAATGAAGGCCTGTGTGATGGTGTGTTAGCACACAATTCAGGCATTTCATTCCATTCATTCTTCTATAACTAGCCAAAAACCTATTCTTTTAAAGCCATTGTGCATCTTAAAGGAGAAAAATAATTACAACTATATGTCCAATGTTAAAAATACCAGTCATATCTCTAAAAGAAATTATACTATTGTGATCAGAAATCTGTATTTAATACAAAGAGATATTTTTCTTTTCTATCCAGCTTTCCTTCTATTATTGACAGCATTTTCAAAAATCAGGATTATTTTAAGACGCTTCAAAAGCCTAATGGTTAAATCTTCTTACCCACTCTAACAGATTAATGTCAGCTAAAGGGACTAGCATGATACAAGCATGGCTTCAAAAGCCACTCTTTTCCTTGGGTAGACTCTCCTGGCTGAAGCACCCTGACAAACAGCCATGAACCTGCTTCCTTAGGGTCTCCTCTCAGGCAAGGCATAGAGAGACCCAGCACAGAAACTAAAGAGAGTCTTTCTGAAGTATTTTCATGACAAGGACATATGCCTCTGCTTTTGTGCCACCTGCCATTTTATTTTAAATAGCTCCTCTCTTCACCTGGGAAGTTTCTACAAGAGTTCACAGGCAGAAAACAGATCTCCTTTTAATCTCCCCTTCCCCAGCTCTCTCAGTAGCCTCTCTCTTTTTCTGGTCCTTTTGGAACAGCAGTGGTCCTGCCAAAACAGTCTTCAGGGAATCTCTCCAGGCCCTCTCACTGAGATTCATACCAGCAGTGCTGGAAATGCTTGTCCTGGTATGTTCTGGAATTACAGTCACCTTTTCCATGGCAACTTAAAATGATATCCAGCTGCTTCTTCTTCTTCTTCTCAAGTTCTTCTTTGTGTTTGCTTTGTAATGGAACACTGACCTTCCAGAAGGACTTGTATCTGCCAGACCCTGAGTATAAGCCCCTACCCTTTCATTCTGTGCTCTGAATTTCATGCCAGCCCTAGCTGTACAGTGGTCAAGGTTGTTTAGTTCTTCCTTTATGTAATTCTGGCCCTCTTCTGTTTTGACAAAGCATCCAAGTTCAATGCAATGAGGAATTTTCATTTTTAAGCTCTTACTGAGTCAGAGTCATGAGAAAAGATTTCAAACATGAGCAGTCCTAGGAATGGTGCTCAAGCAGCTCCCTTGGTCCCTGTTGCATGTCCTGATACATTCCTTTGCAACACAGCCTGCTGTTCCCTCCTTTCTCACCAGTTCCCCATCCATTCTCACACCAGTTCCCATCTGTGATGACCCACCCACAAGGGGAAGGAAGCACCTGATCCACCCTATGACTTAAAGCCAACTTCTCTGGGTCTCCACCATCTTCTATGCCTTGGTTCGTATTTCTCCATATAGTGTCTTTGGGCTATAGAAAGGTTACTATGAAAGCTCTTGATTAATAAAACCTGACAGCATCAATTCATCTAAAATTTATGGACTGGTACAGAAACATCAAGCACATTTCACAAAAGAAATTAGTTGATAATGCAGTGTTTACAGAAAGCTATATGAGATTCACATCTTTGTCTTTCTCTAGAAAACTTGAGAGCTATCAGGACACCCTGGTGCCATCTATTCTGGTATATCTATATTGCATTTTACCCTAATTTCCAGGTAGTTTCATGTCTTCATAATTATTCTTAAAATATGCAAAAATTATTTATGTACTCCATGCGCTTCAAAATTTATGCACTTACTCCTGTTGCAGTAATTGTCCTAATTTGTTTGTTTTGTCAGGCTTCAAACCCAGGATGGTTTTCTGAATTAGTAGACTTTTTAGTGTTTCAAGAAATCTCCTCAACACATGCACAGCCGAGCAGGCGAACAAAAATTATCAGCTAAATTTTAGTTTATTTGTTTTAGCATCCTTCAGGTCAATTAAGGAATAAAACTGATTAGGCTTGAAAGAATTTCTTTTGATCCACGTTCATCATGGCTGGTGCACACCACCACCAGGCTGAGGGAAGCAATATCGAATGTGACATGCAAAAGCAAAAGAAAACATTAAGCTTCATTGTACCGATAGATAACAGGCAATAAAGCAGACATTTGAGTTTCTTTGCCCCTTTGAGTATGCCAAAACCTGCCTTTTTGCTTCCCAACATGGAATAAAGACCCAAGAGAGATTCTAGGCTGTAGGGCACTGAGTTGACGCTCTGTTCTTCTCTACAAGATCCAGTCAGGGCTGTATGAATCTCAGGAAAGGCTCTGACATTTTCTCTTGACATCATCAAAGACCCTACTCATTCTGTGGCCAAGAGGAAATCCAAATTTAAACCTCTAGGACTCCACAAGCACAGAATTATGGTAGTGTGTGTGTTCTGGCTGAGATGAGTTGCCTATACAGCACAAGGCCTTCTCTTTCTCACACTCCCCCCAGCGAGGAGGTTGGGGGTGAGCAAGGGTTTGGGAGGGGATACAGCCAGGACATCTGACCCCAGCTCACCCCAACTGCTCCCAGGAAGATTCCGTAACACCCAATGCCGTGCTCAGCAGTGTGAGGTAGTGAGTTTTCTGTCTGAGGGGTTATTGCTCAGGGGCTGCATCAGCAGCGGTCACCTGGTGGGAAGTGATTGCTTTTGCATCACTTTGGGTTATTTGGTTTGGTTTGGTTTGGTTTTTTTAATCCTTTTTTTTTAACCCTTCACTTGTTATACTGTACTTTATCTCAAAGCATGACTTTTCTCGTTTCTGCCATGCCAGTTCTTTCTTCTATTCCACTGGGAGCTGTGAGCAAGCAGCTCTTTAAGGCTGAGCTGACATCCAGGGTAAGCCCATCACAGTCCTTCCTGGCACCCAACACAGGGCACTAAGTGCTCAGAAGAATAACACATTCAATCAGAGCATGGCAGAGGAAACTAATTCTGTATCTATTTAGCAGTTGCTGGTTGCAATATTGAGTTACTTGTTCTTGACACTGACTTGTTTGTTCCCTTACTTGCTCCATGCCACATTCCATGTCTTGCTGTACATCAAATTAGAGAGTGTGTGGAGGGCTGGTTTTGGCTTTTGCAGTTTGCTGTGCCGTGTATCATTTGTTCACTGGTTTTGAGGGTAATCTGGTATTTGGGCCTAGCCCTGCAGTCACCCCTGTACCTTGGGCATTGGCATGAAAACAATAAAAAACTAAACCTTTTCTCTTTTTTAATTTGAGAGCTAATTTATGGTCAAGATGTAGAATGGCACCTTCCCCTTCTGCAGTGAGATGCTTTCTGCCTTGTTACAATAGCTCCTCAGTCCCTCCAGCATCTTTGGGTAAACAGAATGCACACACTGGTGTGTCTCAAGAACCTGTTCTGACTTTTGCAAGATACACCTACTTAGGAATTTCACATAGAAACATGTCCTGAAGCAGTATGGTTATGAGCAGCAAGGTGCATGGGAGAATTGGGTAAGTGCCTGAAACCATTTTCACCTCTGAGAATGTGGCACTTCTCCCCAGAATGGAAGGATGGAGAAATCTGATGTGCATACTGGGGAGAATTAATCTTGGGTGAGATAAGCCATGATTTGAATTACATGGTGCCATTGCTGTATGATGCCCCTGCTGTATGAGACTGCATGTCACCATTAACAGCAAAATATCTTCATGTTAAAAAGGCTGGTTTGGTCCAAAATGAGCAGCAAGCAAACAGTGCATCAAAGAGTGGAGTCTACCTACAGGGCCTGGCTTTTGAAGGTTCTTTAAGCCAAACTGATTCCATGTCTGAGCCATCAGAGCAGTGTTGTGTTTAGGGTGTCTCACCTGTGCCACAATAAGAGCTCAGTGCAGCGGTGGGAACAGGCTGGCACCGGTGCGGAGCGAGGCAGGGCTGCTGGGGCTCATCAGTCACCATGTGCACCCTCCTCTAAGAACAGAGCCAAACCCAGACAAATAAAAGAACACAGTTACAAGCCTGATTCTCAAAAACCTGATTTTCAAAAACCAGATCAGCCTGATGAACCCATCTGCCCAAAAGGAGGGCCATGCCACCACCTATCCATAAGGAAAATCCATCTGGATCAAGAAGATATGCTTGTTTACATAATAAATGAGTTTACATTGATTACACGTCTCTGTCCTTCTGTCCCTCTGTCCCACTTTTGCTCACAAGCCCATGCTATAATCCCACACATAACACTGTCTGTCTGATCAGACCTACACACTGGGCTGGTAGGATAAGCACAATACATACATATTCTCTCAGGCACACAGAGTTTAACTCTGTGTTTACAGATGATTTGATTTTTCACAGCAGTAAGAGCATACACTAAGTACCTTATGTTTTCTGCATTTATATAACAAGAAAAAAAGTTTAAAAAATAATTATGGAATGGAGAAAAGTGAAGATGTTAAATACATCCCAATTCACACAATTGTTTTGAATTGAAGCTGCATACTCCTAACTGAGAGTAAGCTCCCTGTTTTACACACTATAAAGTCAGACTTATTGTTCACAATTACTGTCATCTAGCAAACAGCACATACTGCTCTGGGAATGCCACTCATCAGGCTGGGAAAGACAGGAATTTATAATTATGTTACAGCAACTAGCAAAGAAAATATTTCATTGCATATTTACTTCTTTAATAGACCTAACACTAATAAAATATTATAAACTCTTTATTTATAATCAATTTATTATATGTACATATATATGTTGGATTTGGGCTCGTCCACATTCATAGCTGTGTACAATGTTGACTTTCACATCTGTTGATAAAATTCCTACTTGTTTGTAAATAAAACATATAAACAAAGTCGTTTTCATCCAATTTAATTTTCATTAAGTGCTGATTTATGAGGCACATTGCAGGTACAAGCATGGTAACGTGGGAATGCTGCAGCTAAATCAAAGTGTATTATTTCGATTTGTGATGGTAAAGTAAGAACCACATGCAAGTCTGTTTGAACATGATAAGGACAGGAACAAACATTCAGTCTGTGTTTTGCTGGGGATTATCAGCATTTTAATATTATGTGGTAGGCAAACCACTACAATGGAAGTGAGAACAGATGGGGAGAACACTAATGCTTTCCTAGACTGCAGAACACAACTGGATATTGTACATCAGTTGTCACCAGGCTCCACCATCCACGTACAGTCTCACATTCAGCTGATAGGAAAAGTGATGAAAGATAATATTTTAATAAATTAAAATGACATCATTCCTGCTGCAAGTGAGGACCATCATTCCCCTTAATAAGTCCATGTCATCAGTTATGAGATTCAGGTACAATGAAATCAATGGACAAGAAACACCAAACTTAGAGGTATTTTAAATACAGGGGAGAGAAAGGTCTCTCAGCTCTTTTTCTGTAACACTAATAGGAAAAAAAAATTCAAACCTGTGATTAAAAAATAATATCAAAGCAATTACGGTGCTGTAGGATATTTATTCTGAAATTTGTTCTTAACATCTGCACTTGCATTCCCATCTGCTGTCTCAACAGATCAAGATATGTCACCCTATGTATAAAAAGGGTTGCGTGGGTATACAGTGTAATAAAAAAAAATTATATCTTGTATCTTAAAAACCATAGCAATATGTTACCAGATTTCTCTCAGAAAGTATCTTGCAAAGCCTGGCAGTTAGGCTCATAAAAGAGAACAGAGTCAGAGTCAGAGCCAGCCCTGACAAGCTTGCAGTCCTGCAGGTGGACATAGGTCAACAGGGAGATGCCAATGAGAGATTCAAGCCTTTATACCAGCCCCTTGTTAAAGAAGTGGTAGTGTGTGAAGTTTATACAGCATCTGACATCTTCCCAGAAATATGCTATGAAAGTATGATACCCTTTATGAAAGCATTGAACCTCTGATGGCAGGTCTGGCTCTAAAAATACAATGTGGAAAAAGTCCTGCAGAGAGGAATAAAGGAAGAAAACAATCTGAAGAAAAGACTGGAGCCATTACTGGAGCACAGGGAGCAAGGTAAGAGAGAAGATCAGACTGCTGAACGAGATGGAGCTACAAAGACCTTCAAGACAAAGATGAGGCTTTTAAAGTGATTGAGGAAACAGGGGAAAGGACAAACAGTGGCAGATGTTGGAGAGTGTTGTGTTTTGAGTGAGGGGGAGTGAAGAGAGAGAGTTCCTAGTGAGATTGCAAGGAAAGAAGTTATGTCAAGGGAGGAAACATACCTAAAGGACTGTGGGTATGGTTAAACTGTATTTAACTGAGAGGAGGGAAGGAACAGAAAGACTTTCACAGCCAAGTCAGGATGTAGAGGAGGGAGGAGCTTCCTTCAGTCAGGAGTCTGAGTGACAGCACGGAGCAGTTGTCAACAGCGACAGATTAAAGGCAGCAGAGAGGATTAAGGGCAAGAAGTAAGAAGCTTGGTGGCACTAGTGTGTTACACCAGAGCTGCCAGGGAGCCATTCACTGCCATGCCAGGGACGTTCTGCATCACAGCACAAGGACAGGAGTGGATTCATGACTCCCCAGTGAAAAGCTAATAACTGGAATAGCTTGAGAAATTCTCCAGGATTAATAAAGAAGTGAGTTGAGCTCTATACCACACACTCTTTCCTTCAGAACATTTGCTCTCTTTGTCCTATGCTGTGGACCAGCTCTGTGTACTGCGTGGATTCTTGCTAGGTACCTTCAGTTTTCTATCAGCTCTGGAAAGCATCCTTTTCTAGAGTGTAAAACAGTTTCTGCAGTTTATATTTAAAGCATGCACACGCGTATAAGGTCTTCACTGTTGACCAGGGAAATGGAGATTGCTGCATGTCAGACTTCTGTATCTAAGATTTTTTGAGCCTTTAAAGCCTTGTCACTCCTTACAGCTTCAGCATATTTGATCTACCAGTTTCTTCTCTTACAGTTATTGATTTTGCAAAATTAACATGAGTGTTTTCGCCTCAAGACTTTTTTGACCTGTGTTTTTGTATTAATCGAATTTCAGTCTAAGGAACAAAAAAGCTTTCTTCAAAAAATATACCAAGAATAATGTTAATAATTTTGCTGTGATCCAACTTCTACTTCTCCTGGTGTATTTTCACCTAGGGTCTCCAACATAAGCAAGATGGATTTTGTTTCCTAATATAAGTCTTTTATTTTCCTTATAACTGAAAATGGGTCAGACACAACAGTTATATAGGAAAGCAAGTTACCTGCACCACATCTTTTATATTAAATACTAAGAAAGTGTGAGTTACAACAAAGGTCAGGAACTATTTTAAAAATTTGAATGCATATAGTAGGAAATTCTGTTATAGGATATTCCAATAAGGCATGTTTTATTAGCTAATAACTAAAAAGAAAAAATTTGTTAAAAATTGATAAATGAACAGAATCAAATAGTCAGAAAGAGAATTAAGCAAACTTGTTCCTCATTCAGAGAAATACAACTAGCAATATTTCCATCGTCCCCTATGGAGGGGTGCTTTTAAGACATGCAACATGTAACTAAGCATTAGACAATATAATCCTAATATTTGTCCCCACAATCAGGTTTAAAAAATAAAATTGTCCCATTCTTTTCAAAATAACTTGGAAACCTGATAATTTAGAATTAACAAGCAGTGTTACATAGGGAAACACATTTGATATAGCAAATGTCATTATTCTCTTCATTATGAACAAAGGCTAAACTGACACTTCTCCCATTCAACTCTCCAAATATCAGCCGCCCGGAGGTCAATGGCTGGCAGCAACAGCCCTTGTTGAGGGGAGCAGTCTCATACCTACCTGCAAACAGCACCCATCACAAGAGTTCTCATGACCTTCTGATTGCATTAGGAGTTACAATGTTTATGTCAGCAATTTACATAAGTATAGAAGATTTTAATTCCTGTGCCAGAAAGAGAGATGGATTTAAAGTGAGGATAATGCCAGACAGGGAGAACAGTGTCACATGAATACCCATGCCTTTTCTGTCCTACAAGGAAGAGTGGAACACCAGCTACCAGGCAGTGTCCCTACCCAGCATGGAGCAGGCAGCCTCACACTTTGCATTTAGATTAGCAGCTGCAACAAAAACCTCTTCAAGCAAAACCACAGCTGCCATTTCCTCAAAGGGTGGAAAAAGCCCACTAACCAGTAACAGAATATAATGTCATTGTAATAACAGAAATTTTAAAATGCAATCAGCTTAGTAGAGAAGGCCAACTACTTATAAACACAGTAAAAATTGTCTGTATTGCCTGTATGTTCTCTAAGGAAGAAAAGTTAACAGCAGTTATTGAGAAACTGTTTCAGAGTACATCTCTGCTGCTTCTTGCCTCCTGGAAACCAGGTGTTCACTCCTGGGGATACCAGGAACACTGCTGGGAACTGTGTCACAGACATACAAACTTGCCAGTTTTGCTTGGTAAGAAGGGCAAAAAATCCTAAAACTCAGCCTAGGATCCCAGGAGACAACACAAGCAGGGATGAGATTGGCAAGTGAATGAGCTTCAGTTTAAAAAAAATCAAATCTACTGGAAGTCTCCATGTCTCAGTAAAAAGGGATACAGACAAAGACTATAAATATTTTATGTGTAATTGGTTCTACATTTTAACAGTGACTGCAGTGATTGCTGAATCTTGTCATTCTGAACAAGGACTGTCTCTGCAGACAGGCACTGATTAATGATACCATCCTCTGAAATTTGAGCCACAGAGACCTTCAGACTTCAAGAACATTTTAAACTGAATTTATGTGTCCTTCCTAGTTCACTGAGCTCACTGTTTCATCGTGTCACATTTGCTTACAAAAGAAGACTTGAGACCATAACTGGCTGATATTTTTCCTGTTTTCTTGTGGCACATTGACATAACATTTGGAAAAAATTATGATTTTGAGCAAGACATTTTATTAAGTGGAAGTGGTCACTCTGATGATACATGAAGAAAAATCTACGCTCCCGGGAGAACCCTATGTCTTTGCCATTGTCATTTATGCTTCTATTTACAGTCCCCATTTTTTACTTGATCTCATTATCAGTGTATCACAGTGGTACTCTATTAATGAGACTAAAATATATCCTCATCAAGAGACTGAGTCAGACTTTAATGTGTTTTTGAGAGAGATCCCCACAGCTGAACAATTTCCACTGTCTAGGAATATTTATAAATGACTGAAAAATTCCTTCCGTGTCTTCACTGACTCAACGTGGTCCAAAGCACAGATGATGGTGAGTTCTGAAATCCTGATCATAGCAAAGAGCCTTCAAGGCCACTGTTAAGGATGAGCATTGGAAATTAGGGTCTCTGCCAAAGGGTCACAGATAACATGACTCAAGCAGATATCCAAGCTTATACTTCATTTAAGTTTGTGTCAAGTAGATATACACAGAAGTATAATATGTTGTCCAATTGCTCTTTTCACTTCTTTAAAATTTTCATTTTCACTATTTTTAGGCATAATCCCTATAAAGTACAACTCCCAAGAAATCCATGTACTTTTGTTACCAGATCGATTCAGTCTGACTGGACACTCTGCCCATCTCCAGGTGCAAAGGAAAGTTATGATACTTCAAGCAGAAACTCTTGTGCTGGAGACATTTCTTCCCTTGGCAAGCAAGATAAGCATAGAATCCCACAGGAAGTATCAGGTTTCTGCTGAGTAAAAAGGCTTTAGTGCTTAGATATTTTAAGGTAGATATATCAGGTTACAGAGGTTATGGGTTCCCAGCACTCTCTTGTCTTGTGTGGTAGTTCTGCCACTGGAAAATCCCCCTTCAATTCTAGAGACAAAGCTCTTCCTCCTCATCCTGCATGTGGTCAACCCTGACACTCTAAATGCTGGGAAAGGTGAGTCTTGTCTCCCTAGCTTGTGACAGATTAAATAGATAAGAACAACAATAAAATAGGTGGCAGAGACCAGCAAGATTGTCAGCTGGTCATAATTTCTACAACCAAGTAAAAGAGAGAATATGCCATCAACAAGATGGTTGCTGAACAAGGCTGACTCTTTTCCTTGTACCTTCAGCTGGGGATGTGCTGTGTGTCCCATCTCTGTCCCAGGCACTACCAGGCAGGTGATTAATGAATAGAGCTGAGTTAAGAGCCTTGCCATGGGCTATGGAGGCTGCCACCACAAATCCAGTATCCAATAGAAATGAGTTTCAAAAAGATTGTGACAGGGAGGAAGGGGGAGGTGACCGAGGGGGGCAGCGGGACTGAAGTGTGATGCTATCTAGAGAACAAGGCTAAATACAATAAATAGGCGTCGTGCAGAAAGCCGGGAGGAGCAGCTCCTGCTCTGGAGGCTCTATCCGGGCTCCTGACACTAGGTGTCATTGGCACTGCACCTCCTGGGCACCGGGGCCACCTCCCGCGGCACGGCTGCCCTGCTGCCTGGCTGGCAGGGGCCTCTCACTCGCAATGCTTAGGAATAGAAACCTTTTGTTCTTGTTGCTGGAAATGCTTTTGTTCTTTTCTTCAGCCTGTTTTTAGTACTATTGTTTCAGATGCACACTGATGCCTAAAGAGAGAGGGTCGGTTGTGCAGGGAGGCTCAATTCCTTGAGCCAGAAGGGATAACATGCTGCAATTCTACCCTTTCATTATGCTGAGATATATATATATATATATAATTTATAAATATATATAAAATTTTTATTTATATATATATATGCATATATACATATATACATATATACATATATACATATATATATATACACATATATACTCTCATTGTTCCCATTGGAGAAGCACAGGGCAGCATCCCCCTCACATTCAGCATGCTTTGCATTTTTCTCTGAGAGTGATGAAAGACTTCCCTCAGTCACAGCAGCATTTTGGTCACATGCAGGGTTACACCTTTATCATCCTCCAGCAAGGTGCAAAGGAAATTGTCCTGTCTTCTCTCATACTGACCCAGATGTAGCCAGGGGGGGTGGAAATAGTGTATTAAGGTTACATCATCAAAAACACTGGTGAATTAAAAATAAAAAACAGTCCTACACAGCTGGCAGGTGGATGAATGTTAAAAAGAGGGAAAAAATTAAATTAATGAGTATCCAATTTACCCAGTACCTTCTCAATAATGTTTTTCTGAGAAGGTAGAAAAAAGTGATGTGTAGATGAATAGAGAACTACTATCTCCAGGAAATATTTGCATTGAATCCTCAAGAACCAGAGGTTGTAATTTACTCCAATATAGAGAATTTACATGTTTAGAAACTTTAGTCTTACAAACCACAGAAGTCTCTTGAGGTATTTAGTGATTCTTAAAAGCAAGTAACTCCAAGATCTGATTAACTAGATTTTTGTGCCCTGCAAACATTGAAGGTCACAGTTTCATACTGCAGTTCTCACCCATCATGAATACTTCAGAAGAAGCAATTTTTTTTAAACTCAGTGGTGCATTTTCTGAATCCAGAGAGTCTGAAAGATATTCTACTGTGTCCAATTTTGGGTCACCTACTACCAGAAAGATAGATGAGGCATCCCAGAGGAGGATCACCAAGGACATCTGAAGCTGGAGCACCTTCCCTAAGGGCAGAGGGAGCAAGAGATAGCTTCAAGGAAGGAAGGAGGGGAGGGAAGGGGAGGGGAGGGGAGGGGAGTGGGAGGGGAGTGGAATGCTGAGAGCAACTTTCAAATCGACAAGGTGCTCTGAGGTCCAGCTCCATGCTCGTGTGTTTGCCTTAGTTTCTGAGTAGCCTGGCAGACACTTCTGCTAGCACAAGAATAGGTTGCCACAAGTCCTTAGTTCCTCTGTGCCTTTATCCCTCTCTGTGAATCAGGAAGAACACAATTCCTTTTTTCACCTTTGTCTCTGTCTCCATCTGTGTGAGCCTCTCACTGTCGGTGTGTGGTATCTAAAGCTGCTGATCAGGGCTTCTCCTCACAGCGATGACACAGATAGATAGTCTAAATCATTAGAATGCTCAGTTAAATCTCCATGAGTGGTTTCAGAGGTTCAGGGCTGCCATCTGCAGTTTTTAGCTGCAGTTTTAGCTGTTTTCAAGGATTAGGTTTTTCATAAATCAGATGTCACCAGAAGCTATTGTTCTCAGGGACCACTGCACCACTTGTAAGAAAAATTCCAAGCTGTCTATCATCTGCTTAACAGGCATAATCTGCCAGACATCTCCATTTTCAAATAAATTGTATAGAGACATAAAGGAGGCATTCTTCAGCTGTAACAGTGGATTTTTCCATTTTGCCTCTGGATAGTTTTCCCTAAAATTGTGACAATCTCATTATGCTCTTGCTGATTTTTCAGAAGGACTCCTCCTTTTACTAATTTATTAATGCTCCTTGATCTACAAGAAGCACAGCAGAACAGTATTTTGGCAGCGTCTCAAACTATATCTTTAGTTTCATGATGTTTATTTTTATTCTCAAAATAATCCTTATGCCATAGTGTACCTTTTTGCGTAACATTAAATATTTCCTAAAAAGGATTTTTTTTTCCTTTTGGTTCAATGATGCAAACCCATGATGTTGATCCATGTAAGGATGGACTACATTAACTTTGCCAGATCTGAAGTACTGGCAGTCTTCTTCAGTCATTTCTGTAGCTAAGCGAAGGGATCTAGTAAACATCTCCTGTGCAGCCTCACTATCTATTCCCAGAAAGGTACAAGAACAATCATCACAGGGACTTCTTTCTTCACAGGAATGAATCAGCTTAACCAACAGGATTTGTTTTCATATACTCTGTCTGATTTGCTGTAGAGATTCTGGTTTGCTAGAACAAGATGTCATGGTAACACAATTGAAGAAACACTCATATTTCCCCCAGCCCTAAACAAGAACCATTGTGAGCTTTCTTCTGCTTCCTTCAGAGAGGCCAAATAATTCACCTTCCATGCAGGCCAACAGGCTGCATTTCCTGCATTTCCTGCACTTCAGGTGTGGTTCCTGAGAGTGGAATGCTCAGCCCCTGCAGTGCTGCAGGGAACATGACTGACCTGACCTGAACACCAGGAAGAAATCTTGTATTTCCAGCCTGCTGAGCTTTGCTGCCAGGAGTACAGCAGCAAGATAGCTACATGCCTTCTCAGCAGTGCCTACAGAAGCCATGGCTCCTGCAGAAAAGCTCTAGCCCAGAATACTGAGAGAAAACCTGTTCCCTCAAATTTACACTGACCTTGTGACAGAATTGCTGTTTCCCAAACTGCTCACTCAGTTCTGTGTTCTTGGCACTTGCCTGGTTCAGACACACTTCATGTTCTTGAATCATCTGCATTTCTCAGTCCCCTTGTTCACATGCAGACAACTGTGCTGGGCTGAAGTTAATATTGCATGACTGCTTTCTGAAGGGAAAAAAAAAAAAAAACCAAAGGAAAAAAAAAAAAGGAGAAAAACCCCTCCTTTCTCCCTTTATTTTTAGACTATGGCACAGTTTCAGATGATCCTGAACTCATTTCTGCATCAACTGACACTTGCCATTAATCTCACAGATCTGTGAAGGAAACAGTTCTTAAAAATTAAAAGAACTCTGTATCTCTGGTAGAAATGCCCTGGAAGTAAGATGAAACCAATGTCAGAAGTGAGAGCTGCTTCTCCCTGATGCTTGCTTGCCTGTCAGCATCGCCTCTGCCCACTCCCACAGAGAAGTCAGGCTTTCTGATATGTGGGAGGCTTATCAGATGGTGTCTGTCTAAATCAAAGACCAAATAATGCTGTTATACAGCATGTAGAGATGTTTTGTTTTGGTCCTTTTGCAATAATTCTGCCTAAAAATTATGCTTTCACAGTCAGAATATACCTTTTATAAATGTTCCTTTAACAATGACTCATCTTTCTTTGAAAATAAAAAACCTGCTGTTTTGCTTCACTTAGGAAACTAAACATCTATTAAATAAAGGTTGTTATGCTTAGAAGCTTTTCAAAGTGCTGAGGCAGTGCTCCAACATACCCTGTCTTCAGTATATTCCACCAGGTTCAGACCAGCTCTCTCATTTGGAAGCACTACCATCTGTAGGCTAAGGACAACTGTTAGAGGGGAGTATTCCATGCTGGATCACACAGCCCAGGAGGGGAGGCTGCACCATCTGTGTCTCCTGCCCAACCAGCAGTGAGGCTGAGATGTGTTCCCAGTGTGTGCAGAGCACACATATATGATATATTTCCTTATACTCATGCCCAGACACACAGATGGCAAATACACAGAGCACTCACATAAACACTGAGAACACACAGGAAATCTGTTTCTTCCCCCTGTATTTTCAAGAATCTCTCTTCTTCTCTCAAGGCTCTTTCTCCTCTGGCAAACCACAGCACAGGTAACTGCCACAACTACACAATGTCCGTGCACAATTTGAAAAGCAATCAAAATTAGAGTCCCTCAAGGAAAGGCCCCATTATAAACTCAACAGCCTTCTGTTGACCTGCCAAAACCAAACAGCATCAATACAGCTCCATCCTGAAGGCTGCTTTCTTAGGCAGTGTAAAGGAGACTTGGTGTGAAAGTGATGTTAAGTGAGGGTTACTGGAGGAATTACAGGTGCAAAGAGTGTTACAGGTGACAGGAAAATGCTGACAAAATGTAGTGAGAAGAGTATAGAAAGAGTACACGAGGCTTTAGAAGTCAGGTGTTATTAGTTCCATCATTAGTGTAATAAGTTTTTTCTGCCAAGACTTTAGTGTAGAAAGTATGTCTTCTTTTCCTTAAAGAGACTAGGACCTCAATCTTGCCATTTAAGGAAACTTCTAATGTCAGAATTTCCACTTCAGCATTAAAAAGGGGTCTGTACTAGTGTTGTCTGAGCTGGAATGCCTCAGGTAAAAGCAGATAAAAAGAGCATGACGGATGAACAAACCTGTCTAAAGTGAGCCTTGCTTCGTTGCTTGTAATATTCAACTCTGTACTGATGTCACTAATAGGCAAGGAGAGTTGCTGTAGAACTTCTGGCAAACAATTGCAAATCCAAATTTCAAAGGTCCTTTGGTACCTATATTAAAAAAGGATAATTTGATATGAGTTTATCTAAAGTATTTCTTATGTGTGCACATAAAGCATTCTGTACTAAGATCAAAGTTGTGTGCAGTGTCATAATTACAAGTTCCTGCTTCTGCACTGCTGTGAAGGAGTAGCAGCAATCCTGTACACAGAGTTTTGCTAGGAACCATTAGGATGTTTTTTGAAATTACTGAGATGCCAGATATGAAACTACATGTATGGGGAAAAAAAAAAAAAAAAGAAAAAAGAAGGAGGCTTGCAGAGCTCAGGAAGATGTGCTTATTAGTCAGTACTTATTCATGCACTGACTAATGTAAAATGTCACTTGTACAGAAATCAGTGTGTCTCTACAGCCTACAGCAGTGGCCCACAGGTGGTCTCCAGACAGTTACAGACTTTCCTGAGATCAGAAACATTCTGTTTAAAGTACCTTGATATTTTTTACAAAGCACAATTCAAAATTATAGCTCAGTCTTCCCTAGGGTGTTGTGTCACTTTCCTGAACTCTTTGGGAATTTGCTGTCTGTGCTCCTCGCTTTCTTCCTTGTCCCATTTCCTGCCAGCATAAGGGAGCAGAGGAGACAACAGCTACACAACAGAAAATTGTGTCCTTGGGCTCCTACAACACTGACTGATGTTTAAGCTGGAATCTCACAGTTTGGAGGCAAGAGGATCCAGATGTGCTAAATAACAAGATACCTCAGACTGATAATGAAACTTTGAAAAAGGCAAAGATGATTCTTGGATGTTTTAACTGCAGTTATTACAAGCAGAAACAGGAAAATATCAATGTTCTTGTGTGAGGCATTTCTGCTGTTTTCTCTGGAGTAATGCATCTCATTCCAATCACTCACACTTGAGACATAAACTGAAAAATGGCCAGGATGACCCTGAATTTGGAGACTCCATCACATATGGGTGGCTTGACTTATTTTATCCATCCAAGCAGAACTGATAATTTTATATGATCATTGATTACAAATACATCATTGCATTGTTATGAAAAGAAAATTCTGCCAAAGTGAGAGAACAGTTTGTCACTACTAATTATAGGCTTATAATAAACAGCTTTAGGGCAGAAAATTAAGGGAAAAAAGCACTGAATAAGAAGTAAACTGAGCTTGTGAATCAATCTTCCAGATGCAATAGAGGATACAAAAATAATGTCAGGGCACAGCAAGGCCAGGTGAGAGATCCCCAGGGGGTTCATCAGGGCTCCCAAGAGCAGCTGGGGACACCAGGCCAGCCTCAGCCCTGGACATCTGTCACCTCCCTGGGGATGGGAACAGCCCAAGATCAGGCCAAGCCTTCAGCCCATGGTGGGGCCTCACTCAGGGGATGCTGTGGCTGGGCAAAGAACACTGGACCCAGCATCACTGGGGCTGGCATAGACATTCCTGAAGAGGGACTGAAATGGCATCCTGGGCAGTGTGGGGAGGGTCCCCAAGAGGCTGAGAAGGGACTGTCAGGCCTCTTGTTATCCCCCTCCCAAGGCTCCTGTGAAAAGAAAAGCCACAACGTAGCTGTTACTAAATTGGGGGTTGAAAGTCACTCATTGTGCCATGTCTGTAACAGTAAAGGACAACAACTGATACAGGATCACTTCCAGTCCTATATTCCCATGTTGTATGATGCAGTGGGGCAGAAAAAAGGCCTCCCACAGTCAATTCTTCCCAAAATCAGTAGAATAAACTCACTGGATCAGACACCTAAAAAAAATGCAGTCTAAAAAATGGTGCCCAAATGGGCACAATTTTCTGCTTTCAGAATGAGTCACTCAGATGAAAAAAGCAGATTGTAACCAACTTTTGTTGGTGCTGGGCACAGTTCTAGACTACACCTCCAAGACATAGAGCACAGTCAGAGATGAGGTGTAACATCTGCACCCTCTCCCTAGAGCTTTCAAATTCTGCTGATCTCCTTGATGCAACAGAGCAGTCTTCTCTTGACTCAACTCTACACCTGCCTCTGGACATTAAGGAATTAGCACTTAGTGATCTGTCAATAAATTTCTCAACAGCACAAATGATGCTGTACCAGTTTTAGCACAGCCCCTGTCTGGAAGACATCCAGACATCCATTATCACCAGAAACCTTCCTTGGCAGAGTTCACTCACTCACTGGAACAGTACAACCACTAATCTTAGAGGGCCCTTGGTACTCCTCACCTGATGTGCTTGTTTTTGACCATATTCTTCAGGTAAATAATAGGTATGAGAAAGGGGACAGGAAATCTACAGGCTAGTGAAAACCTGTGAAAATATTAATGAAAAATTAATGAGCTGAACATCATGAAGAGGACACATGGTGACTCGTAGAACTGTTTGCTCTATATTACATATATTCCACAGCTCTACTCTTTGCAAATTTTAACAAGAGACTCAAAAATATTGGTCATTGTGACTCTAGAGGTTCACAGAACATGTGAAAGCTATGACAAGCAAAACCCCCTCTGTTAAGCACACTTCTATTCTCCTGTGACAGTGTCTGGTTCTTTAAAGACACAGCACAGCCGCATATTTGGCCTTGGCAGGGTTGTCACTGTCTTCCTGGTGCTGAGTCCTGCAAAGCTTGATGTGCTAAATAATGGCTTTTATGCGCTGGAGGTCATGGCTGTTCTTATATTAAGAGAACCAGCATCTGAATGACTTAACAATTTCATCTGCCAGAAATGTTTTTAGACCATAAAAGCTCAACATTCCTGAAATAGCAACAGAAAAACAGACAAAAAAACAAACACCACAAACCCAAAGCTTTTAGCACATAATTTACTGTGGTATCTTGGGGCTCATAAAGTGAGTGATTTTAAAAGTTTTTTAAATGAGAACTGGTTGCCCTAGATTAAGAGTGTTACATTAAATTTTGATGTGCTGCCAGAGTAATTTGGATTGAAGAGGAGGGGGAATAATGCACTTTTAGCTGCTTTCCTTTATGTGTGTAAAAGCTGGGTAGCACATAAGGATGCAAGAACACAGGTTTCTAGACAAAACCAACAGTGATGCAAAGCAAGTTGAAAATCCATCCTTTGAACAATTTAGTCTTGCTATTAAAGCAACAAAAGCAAGTGAATTTACTCTAAATTCCTGAAATGTTTGTGGTATGATCCTGTATCACAAGTCTCTGAGTTAAGTGCCCTCTGGACATCCTCCATTTAAGAAAGTTCACTGAAACTAGGCTTTGACAGTTCAAAACTGGATGCAATATTACATAGGTATTAATAAACATTTATTTATAACTCAGATGTGGTGATCAGCCTTTTAAGAACATAGGGTGTTATTTATAATACCTTTTTGAATGAAATGGCATGAATGAATAAGGTATGTACCTCTGCATGTCTCTATCTCTGCATGCAATTTGGTTTGCTGAAGAGTAAATAGTGTTCTGCTGGAATTTGGGGTCTGTTGTGGGTTAGAGTTGTACTCTCTGACCCTGTACTGCCCTGGAGGATGGGACCAGACCATCTCCAAAGGTCACTTAAACATGTTTTTATCCAACATGCAAACCTTTTTGTTATCAAATAGCCATTTTGAGTCAGAGAAGGATACAGATGAGGCCCTCAGTCAGTACCATGGAGATCCTTGATGCAGTTCTGTATTTGGGGCAGTTGCAGCCCAGTGCTGGCACTCTGTCAGCCCAGGTAAGCTCTGCCAGCCTAGCAAGAGTCACTGCAGGTTCATAAAGGTCTGAATGACACGTGACACTGCCTTCTTTCATTGGTTTCTTGTGATCTCTACAGCATGACAATATTTCTTGGCAGCTTACTTTATATTATAATTCTCTGCATTTAGGAAAAGCTTTTCATCAGTGGATCTCACAGAGCTGCACAAGTGATAGATTTTTTTTATAGTCTGTTTATATAAAAACAGATTTCACATTCTGACTCTCCTATTCTACTTGGTAGTCAAAGCTATTTCTTTTTTAATAAGTATGTCTCACTTAACTGCCTCTCATCAGCAGGATTTTAAATGGAGTGTGTGAATTTCTGTCTGCTTTTTCTCTAGAGGAAGTTATCAGGAGCAGGGTAAATGATATTCATATAGGCCAAGAAACAACACAGGATCACTCACCACCTAGATTTTCTGAAGCAGGGATCAAGCGAGAACCAAAGAGTAAAACCCAAAACTTTTTTTCTCTGAAGGATTAATTAAAACTGTAGGAAAAAAAGAAACTAACCCCTACAAAGGAACTACAGTTCAATCTACTGTGTTTTTTAGAGGATACTTAAGCACAAACATGTGAGGAGGCATTATTGGCAGATGTATGTCCTTTGTTAATATATTTAATTCCATTGAGCTAACTCTTGAAATCAGCAGACCAATTTTTTATTAATTCTGGCTTAAAATAATTGTTACCATTACTATAGTGCATTTCTCTCAGCAACAAGTGATCCTGCATGGTTCTTTTATGACAGAAGTGAAGAACTGACTGAGAACAGGAAGTGCTCTGTGTCACAAATTCAATTATTTTTAGAATTTTGTCTTTTTAATAAGGACTGTCACTTAATTGCCATCCATCAAACAGACCCCCAGGACAATCTAATATCCCCACCGGTAAATGCTGTTAAGGCTCCTGTGTAAGGACAGGTCTGACGACCTGTAATCATTAACAGTCGTGTGATAATCATCAGCAAAATCAGGAAGTTCTCTTTCTAAAAATTAAAATTCTTTTTTGTGTGCTAACATGAGTAATCCAAAAAATGTGTATGCCTACAGTAATTCACAGATATGTTACCTCACAGGTAAACTGTTTCAAAAGTTATTTTCCTCCATTTAAAATTATTATGTAGCTCAAAGATGTCCACAGATTGTACAACAGTCAATTGATGACTTGATAAACCAGTTTAGTATCTCCTTATGGTGTTTCCATTACATACACAGATATTGCAGATGATGACATTGGTGCAACACCACAGAAATTTAAGTTTTAAGTTCTATTTAAAGACCTGATTCTCTGTGGTTTCAGTGGAAAGAAGGCAATTTAAACAGGATTTAGACTTTAAATTCCCTTAAGGATGTAAGCCTTTGTTTCCTATAGTAGATAGATCACCATCATTTTCCTGACATGTTCAGTGCTGATGATTTTAGCTTTTGGTTCTTTAGGCTCTGTAAAAGCTAGTCATTATATATGATGCAGAAATTATGGGATAAATTTGGATCATTATCAACTATATTTAGCAATCCACTTCCAAAGCATAAATAACTTCAGCACTGGAAAAACAATTCTATCATAATATCTGCACACAGACAAAATAGAGCTAAGAAGCCCATATGAAATTTCCTGGCAGGATTTGATTTTTGTTCTGCCACTTTGTATTGCATTTTTTTACATGTGCATTAAAGCGTTCTGAAATAGGGGGTAAAAAAGATGTTATTTTTGTCCTGCCTAGCAACTATTAAATTGGTAGATCTTTGGACTTCATGGACCTAAAGTTGTGGAAAATGGGCTTTAGAACTATTGGAATTAGAACTATAAGCTATTCAATAGGAAGAGTTTCTTGACACTTAACACACTGAATAGCCCAACTGTAGTAATTTAATAAATTGGTTACAAATGGAGTTAATCTAATCTCACTTAAGGAGCTTCTCTGTTAAGAAGCTCTGATTCCCCTTTCAGTAGGGTCATTTTGGCAGACTCTACTTAAAATCAAGCTCAGAGAAGCATGGAAAACAAAGGTCTCTGAAGGCTACTTAAATAGTTTGGATTCAGATTTTCACTATGTGGAAAATGACACTAACCTGTCTACAGCTCAGTTCAAGTCTGTCCTCATAAATGTTGCACAACTGAGAGCTCCCTTTGCTAGACTGAGCAATCTCCCATGTAAATGAACATTTTGGTGGTTTACACAGTGGAGATGAGATAGTCCCGCTTCCAGAGTAAAGCTTTGGGATTACAACTTTTTGTGGATACATAGTCACATCTTCTGATGCAAATCCTTCTTCACCATTTCAGAAGTTCCCTCTAGTTAGATTAATTATTCTCTGACACTACTGCTTTTTTGAAGTCTTTTGCCTCTTTTTTGTTCCTCTTGCCTACCAGGCTTCTTTTTAATTTGCATATGTTAGTCTTTGTCTGCCTCATTTGCTTAATTAAGAGTATGGTTCTGCTCTACTAATGAGAACAAAATCTAACTTCTAAAGAGCTTGTTAATGTAGAATGGAGAAATTGTGTTATGATTTTAATTCTTGGAAAGTAATATATTCTCCAGCACAGGATTAATATTAATGTTAGAAGGAAGAAACTTCTCGTGCCCCAAGACATAAGAAATATTCCCTACGCTCTTAACTATGTTACAGGAACCTTAACTGTATATAAGCTACCATTAGAAGGCAGAAGATCAACACTTTCACATGTGGATGCCTCGAGATAATTACTTTAAGCTGTTTCTATTGTAGGTCTGATTTTTATGGTGGAGCCACATGCACACCATACCCTCCCTTAATGGGGGTGAGGAAATGTGCATGTGTTCACAACAGCTGAAAATGAGGCAACCTTGTTTTGAGGCCTAAATGGCATTCCTTAACATGCTGGGCTTTGACAAGTTTAGTTTGTTCCAGGCTGTTAGAAACCAGAGCACAGCGAATCCAAGTACAGGAATGGCATGGGAAAGCCACTGCATCCCAGAGAGCTGTGTCCTCCCGTGGGCAGGTCACATGGCAGTCAAAATTCTTCTGCCTCTTACCAGTGGCATTAGTGGTATGCTACAGGGAGCAGAGGCTGGGTCACCAGCAAAACGTGACAACTATAAATGGAGTGATATCAGCTGCAAAAACAGCATGTAGGAAAGAGCACCGCCACCCAAAATAAAATGCTGATGTCAAAAAACAACATCTCCCATATAAGGCATCAAGAGCTTCATTAAATGAAGGATAATGTCGAGCCCTCAGGGGTATCTCAGGTACATGAGTGACAGCTGGAAGTAATTGAATTTTTTAAAAGTTTGTTTGGTCATAATACTGTTTATATATATATATATATTTTTTTTTTAGTAGCTAAAATCTTTGTATGATGAGAAACTTCATTTTTATCTGTCTCCATTATACTATCACATTTCTCTTCGTGTTGATAACAGCACTGTAACCAAATAGTACAGCCTTTCTTGACAGATCAAATCAACAATAAGCATTTAGAAAGGAATATGTTTTGTTTGTAGCTGTGTCTCACTAAAAGACAGTGTATAATCTGCCTCTGGGAAGAACAAAAGCTTTCCTGGTTCAGAAGCTTTGTATTCCTTTTGTTGTTGGGAGCAACACAGGTATGGCTTCTCCTGTGCGTGGCAGCAGACGTGGGAACATTGCTGACAACACAGTACCTACAGCACAGGAGCCCCTGTAACAAATGTAGGTTTTCCCTTACATGACAACTGTTGTTTTGTAATCCCAGATAGCGTAAAGATCCTTTTAGATGTGCCCCTAAGCTTTAACTGCTCAACAGTTTTGGTAATTGCAAATTGCCTCATTTAATTTGGTTTAGGCTGTTGTGAAATAGAGAGGTATAAGTATATATGTTTTCCCAAGACTCCATTACACCTGTTCCAGGCAGGATCATTTTCAATAGAGTAAAATAGAGTAATTCATAGCCCATATAACGCTGCAGACAGCAGTCAAAGCTCTGTGCTCAGACACCATGTTCAGGTAATGTTTCACATGGGGAAGTTTGCGTGTCCTTCCAGGTGGTGTGTACCTTATGTCTTCAACCAGTAAAACAATTGCTTTTCTTCTTGCTGAAGGCAATTATAGAGAGTATTCTAATGTATATAACACCTTAAGTGTTATCTTTGTAAGTGACTGAATTCAGCGAAGGAATTCGACTGGAAGTTAGCCTGAGGCAAAGAATTCCATGGGTTAATTATGCAACATTCCTTCTATCTCTTCTAAATCAATTGCCTCTTGATTTCAATGTCTGTCCCCTTAAGAGGGTGAGAAGGATCTAATTACCTCCCTCTGGACCACTTGTTACTGCCTATCCCTGTGAAATTCAGTTTTATGAGCCTTTGCTGTATTTGCAATTTAACTGGATCAAAACTGCTTCCTTCCCCCCACTTGTTTATTATTTTGTCATCGCCTCAGATTATACGTTTCCTGACAAGATGTCCTAAACAGAATACTGTATTACTGGTAAAAGTGCAGATTGGGCTGATACAACAGGGCTTTTTGTTTGTGGGTTCTCCCCCCCGCCCCCGCCCCTCCCCAAATTTACATATAATTTTCCTTTCTTCTTTGCACTGAGGGTACTAAAAAACCAAATTTTTTCGATGGTACTGACAAGAACTACCTTTGCCAAAGCAGGATTTAGTTTAATAACATCATATCCTCGTATTACTAGCTCCAGCTAAAGATGAATTGATTCAAACATAAAAAGGGATGTAGCTTCTGGAGAAGAGGGACTAACAACAGTATTTTGACATCTGTTAAACGCAGTGTTTCAGCCCATCTGAGAATAACATTATACATCTTGGAGAAGAGCACAGAAATTAAAGGTTCATATATGCTCCTCAGCCTAAAGTATCAACAGCCTTTACTTGGTATTGGCTTTTTAGGGCTCCCACAGTTCTTTCCAAAACACAGAGGTCGGAGAGAGGGCTTCTGCAACCATTCCTTATTGCTGGGGCATGTGAAGTGCACATGTGGTTACTATTCCAATTGTCTTACATCCAAGCTCTGCCTCAGATTTCCCCTTGTCTCTCTGACAAAGCTAAGAACCTGCAAAAATGAGAAATAACCATGGTTTAGCTCTGTAACAGCTGAAGCTAATCTAAAACTGTATTGCTGATTTTGCAATATTCTTGCACTCATTTAACAGCCCTGTGAAACAGGCCAATACTCATTTAATTGAAAACCAACCTGGCAACTCTTCCATTTGGTTTGGCCCAGTTCAGGTCTCACTCAGATCTAGGAATGGGAACACAGGAAGAACAGTATCTGGGCAAGGGAGTGGAATAAAGGGTAGCCTGGGGAAACGAGTGCAGGATTGCAGCAGCCCAGAATTACATTATTTTAAACTGGAGGGAATTTGATCTTCACCATCTGGAACAAATTCTGATCCTACAAATGTCAGTGGAAACAGAATTTCGTACCAAATTTTAGTATGTTTGTATTTTTGTATATTGAATTATCATGTTGTCATAGTATTTTTATGAAGATAGTAACTCAAACTATTGTATTTTTTAGCTTTCAGTGTATTTCAGTATACCAGGGTCAGAAAATATTCATCACAGTTTGTCTTTTATCATTGAATTGATGGTCAGCACTCTGACACTAACTCCACACAAATCTGGTTAGAATACAAATTAAGTGTTAGGTTTAAAAAAAGAGTACTTATATTCTTAGCGTTTGTAATAAATAGTAATAAACATTTTATTAAATATATTTAATTCCTAAATAACCCACATATTCATAATTGGTGCATTATGAAATGCCATAATAGCAGCGTCTATGGATGTGTAAGATTAATTCTCATTTCAAACTCCTTGTACCATTTCTCTTTGACTATGTGGGGGCAGACTTCACCATTTAGACTTCAAAACAGGGAGAAACATAAGCTGCAGCCTTGGAGGAAAAAAACCAACAAAAAACAACAAACTACAGCATAAAGACGTATTTTACTTAAATTCCTTTTAGAAAAGCTGATGGCTACTCAGCATCAGACAAAACGTGTATATAAGCGCAATGCTATGCTAAGTGATGTGGAAATACCAAAAGACTGGGAAATACTTTCTAAGGAGCTGTTAACACGTGCCTTAGGCTATACTGCTGAGTTGCAAATTTAAGGGGCGTGTTTTCATCAGTATTCAAGTCACCTCTTAGTCGCAAAGAAGGGTACAAGCTAAAAAAACATGAAAAGTTGCTATGAATTTTAGAAATTCCACGTGTGGAGCAGTGCAACAGCATAAACTTTGATTTTTCATCAGTTTCTTAGCTACTGCTCTGAAATGCAGCTGTAAGTCCATATACCTCCCTCAGAAATTTCCATTTTTGCTGGTCCAGAGCCTTAGGAATACCATTAGTATTCAACTCTCAATATGTAAACATCTTTGATATCACTGCCTAATGGTCAATACCTACACGCCTGGAGAACAGAGCCTTCGGAATAGAAATCAATCGCTACATGTTTCACAAGCCATGTATGTATCCACAATCCACAAGGTAAATAACAAGAAGTAAACAATAACATTTGAGCCTTCTCTGAAGCAACCTCTGTATGATGTCCAGGACATCACTATGTAATTACAGCTACGAAGATGAAGCACTCTTGAAAAAGATGCAGAGGAACAGGGTCTTCCAAATAACTGATAAATGTCTTAATGCATGCCCAGTGCCAGGCCAAGGACAGCAGATTCTTTTCATCTCTTCAGGTACATCAATGCCAAGTGGCATTGCAGAGGTATCCCAACTCAGTCATTCAGGAGAAGAGCTGTAGGACATCTGGGACCAGTAACTTCTTAAACTATTACTAATAAATCTGCAGCCAAGTACGAGCTGGCTGTTGTTCCCAAAGAGGGCAAGCACTTGCTACTTGAGCTTGCTGAAGATCTCTGTTCCAAAAAAACCCCAAGACCTAAAGTACAAGGACAACTGTGGAAAAAAGAAAAAATTGCTAAGATTTGCTAACCAAGTAATTAAAAACTAAATCAAATATTTACAAAGGGAAAAGTAACAATTCATTGATTCAGTTCCCTTCTATGGTCTGAAGCATGGAAACTTCAGGAGTACAATCAGTTTTATTGAGAAGATCCATATTTGGATTTCTCATCTCTTAAATACTTGAGGCACCCATAAAAAAGAGGAAAAAAAGCTTCCAAAACTGACTTTGGATTTTTTACAGGAGTTTCTACAGGCACACTTGCTACTTCCAAGCCACAGCCATTATTTGGCTATTTATGAGAATCTAGTGAATATGATATTTCTAATGCATCAGCTGCGTAATTTCAAGTAAATATCAAATCTATATTAAAAATCTTAGAATGTGAGCAGAGGTCAGTGCTTTAAGAAACTAAAAAGGCAACCTTTACAGGGAGGGAAAGTATCTTCAATGAACTAATGTAGTTGCAAAAATGTAAACATGATTCTGGGCATGTAAGAAGAGATAATGCAGCTTTGGGGCACAAAAAAAAAAAAACCAAAACATGGCAAATTTAGACTCTGCTTTGTCTTTATCATGAAATATTGACATACATAAAGATTCATGTATTTCTAAAAGATCCAAGGAGGTGAAGAAAAAAAAAAAAGCTGGTTTCATATGGATGACTTGATTTTTATTTGGCATATGGTAATTATTCAAGGAAAATACAGCTCTTTGAACACCGAATAAGGGAAAATCCAAATACATTTAGCACAGAAGTGAAAAATACAGAAATCTCTTGCAACAATCCCAGTGTAGTTAAGTGCAGCCTTCACTGCTCCTTGAGCAGAATGGCTGCATAAGAAGACTCAGGACAGGTTCTTGAGAAATTTCAGCATCCTTTCACCCTGAAATGCTTATCCATCTCTGCATGAAAGGCTTTACACCTCTGCATTGCAATACTGATTCTTCCTGCATTTGAGAACCCAAAGCTTTTCCCTTCCCCTACCTGTTCTCCCAGCCCCCAAAGGAGATTCCCACAGGGCTCCCCCGTGCCTTTTACAGGTCAGTGGGTCAGGAGCACAACAAAAGCTTTGCTCTTTTTATATTCTGTATTCACATGCTGGGCAAGGCAGTCCTGTCACACCCATCTATCCTGATCTTTACAAATGAGCTGATTGTACACGTGATTAATATTAATAGATATATTTATATTAATATTGGAGGGATAGAAGAATTCAATTATCCAAAGTTATATAGGAAACATGAATGGCTGTACGTGGTTCAGCTTAATTTAAACAGTCATCCAATTTGGCCTCAGGGGACAACTCAGGTGATAAATTAGCAATTTGTGAAGCACCTCAGCAGCATCTGGAGTTGAATGGCATAGAACTATAGGATATCATAATTGTAAATATATAAGGGATGAAGATAAGACTGATCTTAAAGGAAATATTGACTGTGGACAGGAACTGCTTTCCCAAGAGCCCTGTAAGAGGAGGAACTCGGGGACCTGCACAGCCTCTCCCGCAGGAGGTGACTATGGCGACTCAGTGCCTGCTGACAAGGACGATAGTTCCCCACCAAAACCAAAGCTCTGTCGCCGCGGTAGCTCGAGGCACCTCCCGGTATCGCAACAGCGACCGCCGGGCCAGAGCCCGCACAGAGCCGCCGCCAGGGACGCCGCGGGAGCCAGCGGCTCTGCCGCACGGTGCCGAGCGGCACCGGGGAAGGGCCGGCAGCGGGGCGGAGGGGCTCGCCCGGACTGTTCCTGGGCACACCGCGGAGCCCCCGAGCCCCCCGGTGCCCCTGCCCGTCCCGCCGCGCCCGTCCCGCCGGGCTCCCTGAGGATGTCCCCCGTGCCCGCTCTAGGTTCCCGTGATCCCGGAGGATGTCCCCCGTGCCCGCTCTAGGTTCCCGTGATCCCGGAGGATGTCCCCCGTGCC
>VYZP01000128.1:33589-43633 GCA_013400635.1 Hypocryptadius cinnamomeus
CGGGCGCTTCCTGGTTCGCGCCGCGGGGCCGAGCGGGGCTGAGCGGCGGCAGCGGAGCCACAGAGCCCGGCCCGGCCGCGCCCGCCGCCCTTCCCTGCCCGAGCCTGCCGCCGTAACAAGTGGGCGAAGATGCCGTACGAGATCAGTAAGCTGGCCGGGGCGACGAGGTGCCGGGCGGGGACGGGGACGGGGGCCCCGCGGGCTGCGGAGCCTCGTGCGGCCCCGCGGGATGGCGCGGAGCCGGCGGTGCCTCGCAGCCCGCTGACAGCAACAAGTGACGGCGGCTGCCGGCACGGCAGGGCGTGTGCCCGTAGCGGGGAGGCATTAAGCGCCTTCCTTATATTTTGATTCTTAAAAAAATTATTTTTATTATTATTTTTCTATCCCCTTTTTTCTTTTATTTTTCCGTAGAAAAAGTGTTCGCCAGCCTTCCACAGGTTGAACGAGGCGTTTCCAAAATTATTGGAGGTGATCCTAAGGGCAACAATTTTCTGTATACCAATGGAAAATGTGTCGTCATCAGAAACATTGATGTAATGTATCTTGATTTATTTTGTTTTCTAGTGTGAAGCTTTCGCTAAGTTTCATTTTGTCTCCCTGCCCCTCCTTTAACAGCCTGTGCTTCATTCAGTCTTGCGATTTCAATCGAGGTCACAGATCCGTGATCAGCAGCGGGGGAATAAGTAGAGTGCATGACTCAGGCATAAAACCATAGGCAGCCACTGTGAAAACATGTAGAAAAATCTCGGTAAAATGTGCAATTCTTTCCCTCTTCACATAGGACTTAAGAGATCAGAGGCTGGTATATTCTGGTTGGCCCTGTTTATCTTCTTAGGCTGCACTATTATGAAGTTGAGTGGTATGTTTGCCTAAGAAATGAACTCTTCCCTCTTTGCTGTTTGGGGCCCTTATCCTGTCAGGGAAACATGTAAATACTTGCAAACCTGTATCTTTAAACGCGTTATTCTTCAGCTTCTTTTCCCCCACCCAGCCCAGACTCCAGGAATCAAAACAGTTATGAATTGCTGGGCTCCATGACGAGCTGGGTGCAAGTTCTCAGCACTGCTCACAGGGAATTTTGCTCATCGATTAAATATTAGTATGCCCCAATTAATGTTTTCAGTAGTGTGGAGGTTTGGGTTCGTTTTTTTTCTCTCGTGCTAACTAGGCAAATGTTAAGAGAGTTATTTGAATGATTTCTTTTCAAAGATGGCATCCCTTTGAAAAGTATGGAGGAAACATTGCATGTGTAGGCCACTGTCTTACTACTGGTTTTTAAAAAATAAATTTTTTCAAAGTGATTGCTTGTTCTTTAGAAATCAAATTCTCCCCTAGGTTTACTTTCCTATTGCAGATTTGGCCTGCAGCAGGAAGGGCTGCAGGGGGAGGGGCAGGACATACCTCTGGAATTTTTAGGTCTCCACAACAATGGATTTGTTTATGGCTGCTCCTGTAGATCACCTTTGTAAACTGAGCTGTTTTCCTGTTTTATCTCATCATCCCCACTAAATTCGGACATTTCTTCATTGTCATGCCGTAATAGATAAGTGCTACTAATAACTTAATTCCTTGCAGATTTCTTGATTGCTATCAGTTTTAAATTAATCCACTTAAAACCAAAAGTAAGCTCATACTCTGGTTTCAGTGTGTTGGTATAATGTCTTTGTAATAGTATTTTGCTCTCGGTATCAAGAAAAGTTCGAGTTTCTGAAACCAGAAGCCCCAGTTAAACCCTGTAATGGCACACAGTGTGATGAGAGAAGAGGGAAGAGCCACTCTGCTTACGTTACACTTTCTGACCAAGTCGTGAATGCTGACCTTCTCCCTTGTACTGTCATTAATGCTCTTCTGACCCTATTTCGGAGGTTAAATCGGAAGAAAGCAATTTGCTTTACCTGAATCAGCTCACTGAAGATTAGCCCAGTCCAAATGGGAGCCCCAGCGTGAGCTGGGGGGTGTAGGGGACACGGTGGCCTGAGAACAGGCAGGGTGGGATTGTGGGAATTCAAATTCAAACTGTTTAGACTCTCAAGGGAAGGTGAGAATGGAAGTCACGAAGGTTCGGTTTTATGGTGCAGTTCATGCTGATACGCAGATTTACCCAACTGACGAGAGGAGTTTGCTACTGTTAATAATTGACAAGTGACTACAGAATATATTGTAGCAATAACACAAAAACTGACCAACGCCTGTGCTATGGCTTTTGTGCTGGAGAATGTTGCAGTTTGTAACCTGACTTTCAAGTGTGTCCACTCTTAGTTAAGATCTGTGCCTTCTTTGCACCTAGAGAAGCCTCTCTAATAGTTTGCAAAAACGAAATTAAATGTTGGGGGGGTCTGTGTGTAGTCCATCCATGAGCAGTTCTCCAATGGAATGGTTGTGCTCTAATTAAAAAAAGGGTCATCAAAATGCAGTGATCACCTTTCTCCTTAAGTCTAAAGCTATCTAGCCTTAGCTAATCAGATGAATATAGCATTCAGGGTTAATGCTTGATCTCTGAGCATGATCTAGAGACTTCCTTTAACAAGAAGTAGTTCTGGAGCAGTGCTGGAAAAGCTCTTTGAGAAAGACTAGTGATATTTTTAAGGTTTCATACTTCATTAATATTTTATCTTCATGAGTCTAACACTACTTTGAAGCTTGGAACTGAAACTGCTCACTTTCATATGTGGCTCTGGTTTCAGTGTTTGACATAAGCCACATAAGCTCACTGCTGGTTTAATCTAGGTACTACATTTGTCCCAGCTCACACTATAATTTTCTCCTTAAATATCATTTTAGAAGTGGTTTTTTGGGGGTTGGACCTGATACAAAAAACATGCAAGTTAGAAATCTGACTTTACAAGCAGAAATAATACTACTGAATAAACAATGTACAATTTGACAGCCCTAACTTACTACCTGGTTTCTGGAATCTATCTACCATATCTTAAATTTGGGTCTTTATCTTTCATACAACTCTTTAAGTTAGTCTGTCAGCTTAGTTTCCTGGACTCTTGGAGATTCTTGCTGTAAAATAGCACCTACCATGCCATTATGTTTGCTGTAAAATAGCACCTACCATCCCAACACGCACCAGGGTTTGAGCTCCCTGACCGTGTAGGTGATGCAGATATAGAATAGGGGAAAACATTTTCTTGTCTTGCTCAGATGAAATCCAGTTGGACACAAAATGAAGAGGGATGTGCGTGCTGTAAGTGCAGATGGTTGTGACTTAAGTAGAGCTATAATGCACTCAAGCAATGCATAAAAGCAGGAATGAAAAAGAGTTCCTTTTTGCATGAGCAAGCTGAATTCTGTCTCCTGAGATGTAACAGTACTGCAGCAGCAAGAACTCTTGTGAGCAGGAGACTGCTTTCTAACACAGAGCGGGTGTTTTAGTTTTTCCTGATTGGATGGCTGAGTCATACCATAACATCAGGTGGTTTTCTGGTTCAATTGAATAAATCTGTATTAATTATAGCAGTTAAAATGGAATTTTGTTTTGATCATATGAGTCAAGTTTCTGGAGCTGGAACAAACCTGTTAAATGGTAGAAAAATATTTCTAAAGAGTAGTGTATTGCTATTGTAGCATATATACACTGTAATTGAGGGGGGTGCAGAATGACTTTTATACAACTAATTTGAAAGCAATTTTTTGCCTCGATGTCATTCTTTTTTTGGTTTGTTTTGCCTCTCTTGTATAACAATACTGATTTGCTGAGAAACAGAGTCCATTTTATTGTCCAGCTTGAAATATTATGTGTGAATATCTGAATATTATCTCTGAAAACATAATTTAGACTATAGAGCTAAAATTATGATGGAGTGGCATTGAATTTCTTTCAGGATTCCTGTACAACCCTTGATACTAGGTCTTCTGGCTTTTAAGCAGATTGCAATTATCAAGAAGAGCAAGCCTAGCACATCTCATTGGTTATTGAGTGATTTTGGGCACAAGGTGGTGATTAACAGCCATTGTTGTGCTTGACTGCAGGCTTAAGTTTCATACTTGACTACAGTAGAATTTTAGATGTGTGCTGCAAAGCACAGCTCGTATTTAGTATTCTACTTTAGTAACTGCTTCATCCCTGGGCTAGCTCTAAAAAAAGAGAGCCTGATGCTTGGCCTGTTGTTTCGGAGAGTGTTTTTCTACTGTTTGGCAGGTATTGGAGAAGAAAGGGTCCCAGCACTTCAGGCTTCCTTAAGAGGAAATCCTTTTTTGTGTCAGTTGTTAGTAAGTATTGTGTTGCTTCAGTGGTACCGGCAGTGTTCTGCAATGTCTACTGCACTTCTCAGTTTTAGACAGTTGCTCAATTTAAGCTGGAAGGCAGGGTTTGAGAGAAAGGAGTGCAGGGAGAGATTATGAATTTTATTGCTGAATTTCTGATTTTATTCCTTCAAAAATGAGGAAGTACAACTTTGTAACTTTTTTTTTCCCCTTTTGAAATAGAATCCTGCAATTGCTGACATCTACACTGAGCATGCTCACCAGGTTGTAGTTGCCAAGTATGCTCCTAGTGGATTCTACATAGCATCTGGAGGTGAAGTATCCATGTGCATGTGCATGAGATGTGTGGAAAGAGCTGTTAAAGTTACTGGCAAAACTGCAGTAACACTTAATATGTGTGTGTGGAACATGCAGTCAATGGGATGTGCTTCGGTGGACTTACGTACACGTCTTCTGTCCTTGTTCCTCTAACATCTTTCTCAGACAGCTTAGTGACATTCTTGGTCTTTTTAAAATGTGGTATTTCAATAAAGAAAGAATCTGGAAATGAACCCAAAATACTTAGTGTGATGAAGACTTGTGTAAATGCAGCAGAGTGAAAAGTTATTTCTGAAATACAGGGCTACTGTTGGTGATGTTGATAAACTTTGATTCTTTATAGGCAGGGGAGGGATTCTAAAACAGTGTGTACTCCTTGCTTTTCCCTTCCTCCTGACCAAACTTGGCAGCATTTATGACTTTTGTTACTTTTTAGCCTGAACTGAAAAAACTTTCCTTGGCACATTAGCAGGGAAAGAGGCTGAGTCTCAGTTTCCATGTAATGCATAGGAATCAATAGTCTGAGGACATGTAACGTGAATTTTTATAGTGTAAATTTCCTGTGTTATAGGAGTTTTTGACTACCAAAGAACGAAACAAACCTTTTTTAATAGAAGCTTGCATCAAATAATTGATATTTTTTTCAGGAGGACTGGTATACAGTGAAGAATATTGATAAATACAGTACTGGAACTTGTATTGCTTACAAAGACTTGCAGCTAAAATATAGAATTTTTTTTAAAAATGCTTTCCAATTAGGAGTGCTTCAGAAGCATGTAATGTGCCCAAATAGATATATTTTCTAAGTAATATATGTGAAAATAAAACATTCTGAGCCCCTTAGAAAGGAAGCACAGATTCCTGCAAAGGTCTTAGTAGAATGTGAGTTTCTCTTTCAGCAACTTCAAGGGAACTGTATTTTTTTAAAGTAGAAAATGTCCTGTCCTTCTCAGTTTCCTTCATATCAGAAAGCTATATTAGAATAAGTATTTTTGGAGTACTGGGGAACCTTTAAGAACACTGATAGCAGAGCTTTTTTTTTCTTTTTTTCCTTTTTCTCACATTCTTGTCTGAAAGGGATCACAGCCAGGATTTTCTTGGCTCAGTCTTGTGTGTGGACCATGTGTCAAACTGAATACCCTCTTAAAATCCAGTTTGCATTCTGTATTGTACAAACTTGGTGCTCTAGGTTTGTGCAGTATTTAATACTCAGAATAACTATCTAATTTTTTCTTGTAGTCTTTTAGATTTCCAGTCCTTTGTAAAAGAGCAGTAATAGATCCTGTGCTAGGGAAGTATTTGGTTAATTTTTGTCATATCCAGGTGAAAGAGTTTAGCTTGCAGTATTTCCCTTAAAAAGTGTCTTCTGTGTGTAATTTATAAATAGTTTTGTGATACTGCTGAGCATGGGGTCTGAAGATAGATGACCAGGCTGTTTAAGCTGTTTCTAAGTATAACACATAAGATTCATTTCTCTGTCTATAAATCTGCATTAGCCGTGCAGCCTGCATTAATACTTCATGTGCTTCATGAGACAGACCTTTGGCATTATGCTTTTGGCTTTTATGGTAATTTCTCTTATTGCAGTCTAGCAGATGTAGTAATGGGAGATACTGCAAAGTTAAAGCTCTGTGTCTTATCTGTTAATAGATGGAGAAAACAATTAGATTGTAAAGTCCACATTAAAATTCTGCTTCAATAACAAATTCTTATTATAAAGTTCTGAATCTCTCCTTTTAGCAGAAGTGAAGATCAGTCTATGACCAGGTCCTAAAGATGCAGGGTGGCTGTATGTTTAAATTGAATTGTAAAGATGCACCAGTAAATGGTGAACAGAATTTAAGCATTCTGCTGAGGTGAAAGATGCATATTTTAGCACGTGGTTTATTCTAAAACAGTGGTTTTTTTGAAGGATACAATACACACAGACTTTGCTGTGTGGGTTTCATTAGAGATGTGTAAATTTGTCTGTGTATAGAACAATTCCTCCGGTTACAGTCCTGACAATCCTGCACCACAGTAATTGCTCTGAATAGCTCTTGGGTTTTACAATACTCAGTGGAAACAGTGAGCCAGGGAGCTTTCATTATCTTAAGTCTTAAATTGTTAACTGCCTGTGCCATGTCTGCTGCTTTTGACATTACTGTTCCTGAATATTCTGTTGCATTCCTGTCTAGTATTCCAGATAGTGCAGGCGTCTACACCGTTAAGTGTGTACATGCTTCTGTATAGAAAAAGCACACTGATGTGCATGTATTGAGTTCTGTGGGCAGAAATCTCTTTGTACATTACATATGCCTGGTATTTGTATGCAAAACAGGTCTCCTTTGAAGGTACAAATTGTAGTGCATCAGCCACTGTCCACTGGACTGCTCCCTTCTTGTAGGTGTGTAGGGTGGCTTACTTCCCAGTGAAGGGTCAGTGAGCTGTCTTGTAGCTGCTGGGCAGGGGGGCTGGGCTGGTTTGTTCTTTGTGTAACAGATACTTAACACATACCAGCTGATAACATTGAAGTTCCTGCTCTCTTACTGTGCAGTTTTGCCACATGTCTGCGAATGCTTTCTCAGTCTGTTGTACTTGGTGCTGCATGTCTTGAATTGCAATATCTGGTTAAAAACCTAATTTATTGAAAGGGATATAGTCTTCAGCATTCCTAAATAAAGAGATTTGTAGTAGTTGTAATAGGGTAAGGTAGTAGGTTCCTAGTACAAGTCTTAGTGTAGCTGAAAATCTGTATTCTGGCAGATTGATGAGTCATGTGACTGAGTCATGCTGGAACAATAGTTGTATTCTGTTTTATTATGGCAGATGTCTCTGGAAAGCTGAGAATCTGGGATACTACACAGAAGGAACACCTACTGAAGTATGAGTATCAGCCATTTGCAGGAAAAATAAAGGACCTTGCATGGACTGAAGACAGCAAGAGAATTGCTGTGGTTGGAGAAGGAAGGGAAAAGTGAGTAATTCTTTTGTGTTTGTTTGTGTGTTTATACATACATACATGCATTTACTGTAAACCTCTGCATCCTAACAAAGCAAGTTCCTTGCAGAATGCTTTTAATTCTTCAATGGAATGAAGTCATTGCTTTTTCCCTGTCTTGACTTCAAGTTGTGCTGTTCTGCAGCAATATTTTCTATGTAGTGTTTGACAGCATTAAATTAGTTGGAAAATACAGTTCTGTTACAATTGATTAGTTTAAAAGTTGTATGGGACTTGTTTCTTAGAGGTAGGTGTGTATTACCTTCAAGGATATCTGTTTGGTGGATTTTTTTTTCTCAAATTCTGATAGGGTAGGAATGGGAAAACAAGATTTTTTTCCCTCTTCCTTCACTTATTGGACTCATGGATTTATTCAATTGATTGAATAAGAGTTAAAAAAAAAAAGTGTATCTGAATTTTCTCCTTTGGTAACTTGTCTATATTTTTAGGTCTTATTATGGTAGTTTAATGTAAGGACAACAAGTAGTTGTCCTTAACCTGACTAAATGAGATGCTGATTTAGGTTTGTGTCCTCCATTTAATGTTCAAAGACTGTCAGAACTTTTAAAGCAGAGTCCAGACCAGGTAGTCTTATGCCTAAAGGGCTGAAAAGCATCATGTGGTGCTGTTCCCTAGTCCCCTGCACCATTTTTTAATCCCTGTCATGTACTGTGTGCTTGAAAGAGACTCTTTGTCCTCCATTGCTCCCTCTACCTCATCTCCCTCTGGGTAGATACAATGCGAGTTTGCTCTCCTTCTTAAAAACATGGCCAGCTTCCTATTAGGTGATGTACTTTCAGTCTAGAATATTGTTGAAGGGATTCTAAAGAAGTCCTTTCAAATAGCAATGCTCTGGCAGTTTAGTGCCTCAGTATTGATTATACTGTTTGTTTTTATTTAAAGTGATTTAGAGCGAGAACTGTCAAAAAAGCATTTAAAACTCTTCTTCCTTACACCTTTAAGTAATAATATTTGTAAATTATTAGATGTTACCCAGTCTAGGCTAAATAGTCAGATAACTGTGACCCAATGTCATTGTTATCATAGTTTTCTGCAGTCTGTGTTGTGGCTAGGCAGATGGAGTAATCTACTGCTTTCTTTTATAAACCAACAGTCTTAGTGAGGAATATACATTAGATCTCTGCATTTTAGAAGCTTTATATGCAAAACCTGATTGTCCCCTTCAGCAAACATCTCCTATTGAAGATTAGAATCTCTCACCAACAAGATCTCAAATAGTCTTCAGGGAACTATGATGTGCTTGCATGAGATTAATGAGATGACCTAATTTCTTTTCTTTGAGTGCACTCAAATCTGCAGTTTGCAGATGTTCAAGGAGTTAATCTACGTGTAACTTTTATGAATTGTAGTTATTGTGTGCTTTTCTAACTAGATTTGGAGCAGTGTTCCTGTGGGATAGTGGCTCTTCTGTTGGGGAGATTACTGGGCACAATAAAGTGATCAACAGCGTGGACATGAAACAAACGAGACCATATCGGCTGGCAACGGGCAGCGATGACAACTGTGCTGCCTTCTTTGAGGGACCGCCATTCAAGTTCAAGTTTACACTAAGTGTGAGTTGAAGTTTAGATGTGGCTCTGTTAAACTGTGCAGCTTCTACCAAGCCTGCAGTTCTTATCACAGCTAGCTGTTATAACAGAAGTTCTCAGTTCCCTCTTTGCAGCATAGCTGGTGTCAAGTGGCTTTCCTAAAACTATGGAAAACTAAATGTTCTAAATGAACTAAATGTTCATCTCAGGCCAAGAAAACCAAAATAAATGGTTGGTTAAAAAGAGAACCTGAAACAGTTTTTCCAAAATTCTTTTTTCATTGTCACTAAGCTATGGAAGGGATGAAGTAGGCTGTTCTGTTGGCTCTGTTGATGCTTTCAGAGTTCTGTTTCCTGGTGGAGATGTGTGTAGCATTTCTTGAAGCTTTCTAAGATGCATGATTCAAGAAATGTGGTGATTTTTAGTGTAATTTTCCAATCTGATAAAGAGTGCTCAAATCTGAAATCCCAGGGCCACTTAGGGTGAGTGTAGATGTTTAAAACCATAACTTGATTTCTTCGTGGAATGGGTATGTAACTTGTGTGGTCAGTTTTCTGTTTCCGTGTTCCTTTAACTTTGTTTCTTATTGTACTTGTTACAACCTCTTACATGAAACAAAGGCTGGAACTACCTCAGTGAAGGTATTCATTGTTGCTTAAGGCCAAAGAAAATAAAAAGCCACAAGCTTCTGCAGCTTTGATGGCAGGAGATCTCTTGCCTCAAAAACACTGTAAAGATACTGGATGTTATTGCATTAGTAGATTCAAAATGTTTAGTTTGTATTTCAGTTTTAAAAGCAGTGTAGTAGGCCTTTTATTTTCTTACACATGAGCCTTGAGTAGTCTTCATATGCTGACTTTAGTAAGGACTCCATTCCAATTCTAGAAAAGGAATTGTTTTGAGCTCTACGATCCAATGAAATGATGTAGTTGCCTAATATATTTCTGAACTTAAGCTGATACTTGCATTTTGCTAAGCTGGTTC
>VYZP01000130.1:0-16874 GCA_013400635.1 Hypocryptadius cinnamomeus
AGCAGATGTGCAGGGGGAACAGTCACTGCTGAGGTCTCGGTACCCACGCACTTTCAGGAGAGAGGAGGTGACTTCAAACCAACTCCAACCTGATCCCGTGAACTGAGCAACCCTCAATGGTGGGAACTTCCCAAGTACCCTCCTGGAGGGCAAATTTCAGGCCATTTTCATCCAAAAGGAAACCAGGTCATGGACTCCAGGACTGCTCTGAGATTTGAACCAAAGCACAGTGCACAAGGATAAATGAGATTTGCTCCAGAGCCTCATTCCTGGGTCAAAAATTAAATGCAAATGCAGAAAACACTCGCCATCTGTTATGGTCATTTACTTGACTATAGATTTCCCTTTGCTCTCTACACTGAAAATATTTGAGCTTATATATTCCTCTGGTACAATTTTCAGTCAAATAATTTTGCCTGCAGTTCAAAAGAATTACAAGAATTCCGTTCAGCTTCACAGCTCTCAGTTTTCAGCTTTGTCTGCTGACTCCAGCTCCCATGAGTTTATCCCAGCTGGGGAGCACACAGGGCCACCTCCTTGTTATCCCCCTCTCTCATTAAAGAGTTAGCTTATTTGCACTTGTTCATCATTCCTTCCTCTTTGGGGTGCAGTACTGGATGCAGCTACTGTAAGGCAATTGATTTTAGGAACATGTAATCATTTAAATATGAAATTTTCTCTGTAGGTAGGCTGAAATGACACATTGCATTAAATGTACCAGACAAACATTTTTTCAGGTGAGTAAAAATAGTACCTTAATGATGATTTGCAATCAATCACACTGCTTGACCAAAGTAAAACAGGGTACCATGGGGTCAGAAGGGGCTCTTCACCTACCATTTTGTCAGTAAGCTTAGCAACAGTAGGATAGTACTCTTCTTCATGGGTAACTGTCTTTTAAGGCCATCAGATAAATACTTTCACAGATCTCTTTCAAGAAGAATAATCCTTTGAGCTTGACACTTCCATTTATTTATCCTTCAGAAAATTAAGAAGAAAAGCAGCACAAACAATAATATTTAATAAAATGCTGTTTTAAAATGTACCTCAAAGTCTGCCAAACCCTGACTTAGCTACTATGCTCAATAATAAACTATAGTCCTCACCATGACACATGTTCCATTGCATACTCAAAAAAAGAATCCCAGCATCACAGGATCAATTAGGCTGAAAAAGACCTCTGAGATCACAGAGTTCAACCTGTGAACACCTCCTTGCAAACCAGACCATGGCACTGAGTGCCATGTCCAGACTTTCCTTAAACACCTCCAGGGATGGTGACTCCACCACTCCTGGGCAACCCATCCACACCTAACAAATCTTTCCATGCAGAAATTCCTCCTGATGTCCAACTTGAACCTCCACTGGCACAGCCTGAGGCTATGACCTCTCATCCTGTCACTGGTTACGGGAGAAGAGGCCAACCCTCACCTGGCTACAGCCTCCTTTCAGGGGGTTGTAGAGAGCAGCAAGGTGTCCCCTGAGCCTCCTCTTCTCCAGGCTGAACACCCCCAGCCCCTCAATCACTCCTCATATGACTCACCCTCTAGAGCCTTTTTCAGCTTCAGTGCCCTTCCCTGAAAGAACATGTGAGTGGCAAATTTTCACATGCTCATGCCTGGACACAAAGCCCTGGGAAATGAGCATTCAAACATCCTGATGAAAACTGAGCTGTATTCTGTACAAAAAGTTGTGTTGCATCTACACTGTTTCTAATGTTAAAAAAAAAAATTATACATAGGTAATCAGATACTCAGGAGTGTGACTAACTTAAAATGTCCAGCTCTCCTGCTCTTTTGACAAATTTGACAGCTGTTCTGCCATACATTTTTTTCTACTCTTTTCATCCCTTCTTTCTTCCCCATTTTCACTCTAACAGATGCTTTTATTCTGTTTGGAGGTTTTTTGAGGGTTTTTTTCGTGGTTTTTTTTTGTTTCTCCTCCTCTCTTCAGTGGCAGCACTGGGGGGAGGGAGGGAGGGAGGAAGCGTAGGGTGCTAATGCACAAAGCAGTGCTTGTTAAAAACTGGACATATCCAGGCAATTCGCCAACTTTAATTCCAAAGACCCTGCTTGTGATTCGACGCTAAAGCGGAATATAGCATTGTTCTATCTGTCTGTAGGACACCGCGTCTTCTGTGGAAGAGGAGTTCAAAACAAAAGGACAAAAAACAGCTTGACACTCCCCCAGCCTCCAAACACACACTTCATTCCAGAAAATACCATATTCATTGGCCTTCAGAGTTGTTAGAAATAAATCAAGCAGGGAAAAAAAAAGGGATTATCTCACAAACATGATGAAAAAACATTATTCAAGTTCACAGTGGACACAGTAAAAGCCAAAAAAAGTAAAATTCTGCTGCTTTTATTAGAGCTTCTACATTCAACCTTTGGATTTGGACCTTTTCACAGTGAAAAGTGTCGATGAAGAAGAGATATCAGAATCTGGCCTGAAAATACCATGATGACTTGTGTCCTTGAGAAATGTAAAGCATTGACACAGCTTCCCAAATTCTTTTAAACCAGACTGTGAACTCCATATTGAATTCATGAGGAATTCTTCCATAAGGTTAGAGAAGAGTCTGCTCAGCTGAGAAACTGCTCATACATGTAAGTCAGGGGCTCTAAAGCCAAGATTAAGATTAGTTTATGAAATTGAGGGAGGGAGAAAGACAAAGGGAAATTAGCTACACTTAAAATTGTAATGAATAATAGTCATGCACACTTTCCCTCTCACAATTTGCCATGTAGCCCAATTTGTCCTAACAGATGTTAAACCATAACTCAATTTAACAGTGGAAAGAAGTACTAAATTGTGGAATGGGCACAACATGAGTTTAAATTCCAGATGATTTATGCCACATTGCATTACTAGCATTACGTATCCAAAATAAAATGCATATACTGACATCTATGGCAGTAATAATATATTGAACTACATACAGAAGTCGTGTGAAGGGATAAATCAAGATTTCACTGACAGGGTCCCAAGCACAAATTTTAACTCACTTCCTGTTTAGACAACTTTTTTTCTGTATTAACCTCATGTGCAAGGAGTGCTTCTTTTCCCACAACTTTCCACTTCTCCATGTGCAGCCTTTCCCATCTCTAAGTGCAATCCCCCTGCTCAGCAGCCGCTCCCTCTTCTCTTTAACCCAGGTCACTCAGTCACCAGTGCAGCAGGGACTAGGGCCTCACAGCAGATGCACCTCTTCCCTGCTCCAGCTGTGGGCTCTCTCCCTTCCTTTGGATGGCCACTGACAGAGTACACTAACTTTACTAGCAGAGCACAAGGAAAAACTCAATCTTTAAAGATGGGTAAACAAAGAGGAAGGGACTGCATGTCTCAAGACCAGGAAGGAGTACAAGAGCTTCTCCATTCAAGAGTAGCCAAGCATATGAACTCCAGGAAATGCAGCTACTCTTTTCAAAACCCTAAACCCTGTCTGCCACCTCTTCTCAGTCACAGAGCAAGGGCTGAGGTCCCTCTGTTGTCTGGATGACCATGGAACTCAGCTTTCTCATGTGAACACAGAAACCAGTAACAGTCTGGTTGGCAGCTAGGACTTGCTTCATATTTATGAAGCTCCAGAGGTGGAAGAACCCCAAGAGAGCTTCATGTCAAAATTCTGAAGTGGCAGTGGACTTCTCCATGGATTTTTCTTGCTTAGTTTTTGGGGGTTGTTTTGTCATTTTGTTTGTCTGTCTCCTCTAAAATGATAAAAAACTACACGTCTTTCATATTTAGACAACTACACATAGAAAGAGAGGACAGTGCCATGAGAATGCTGGAAGGAAACTAAACTGAAGGAAAAATCTGCCATTGGTTTCTTAAAGGCAAGGCAATGCCTCTTTCTCAGCTACAGCTCATTTTGCCTTCCAGTCTTCCACTTCATGGTTGCAACAGAAGAAACCAAAGGGATGTGATTTATGAGCCTTTTCAGACATCGCTCTTTTGGAGAGTGCAAACACACACTAGCTGATAATGCTAAGAACAAGTAAGAATAAAATCTGCAACTTTAAGTCACGTGTTTCCACAGAGAAACTTCTTCAGCATCACCCTCCATTTAGGCACTGAAGCATTTTGAATGCAAGAATTGCCCATAAAGCACCTTGAATACGTAAACAAATGAATGAGAAGTGGGCTAAAAGAATTCAACTCACTTGCTCAAAGCCATAAATCCAAGAAACAGGTACAGCTATGACTTCAAATTCATGTAAATCACTTGAGGCTGGCAGCTACAGTATATTGCCTTAATGAACAGCTTAGCATTTTGCTAAGTCAATATGCTTGTTCTTATAAAGAAAAGCTCTTGGGAAGATTCTCAAGAACATTTGAATCAGACAGCACTTCCTGTAGTCAAAAACATAATGCTCTCTCAATAATGTTAATGTGTAAAACTGACATTAAAAAGCAAGAGTGACTGAAAGGACTTTACAATAACCCTACAAATTATTCAGCTGCCACATAAGACTTGTGTTCCTCAATGTTCAATACACGTAAGATATGCTAATCCTTCTCACTGCCCTTTAGGACACCCTGCTCTTGACAATTTCAGCTATGAGGAAAACTTGCATGTTGTCTTCTGAGTCTAGTAAAGTTATACAATCCTGTTTAGTGTCCCATTTAATGAAGGTTAAACATCAGGACAAATGAATCACCTTGCAGCTCATGTGCTGCAAATTTTAACCAACCTGGCTGTAAAGAAATGTAGCTTTTTGGAAAGCCAAGAGTTAAGAGAGCTGTTGCACGTGAAGTGATCATTCAGAGGTCAGAAGTTCTGCATGCTCAAGCATTTTCTTAAATGCCCCATTTTGTAACAAGGCACTTATTTCCCAACCCGTCACACAAAATAACTTAGTCGTTCTTCAGTAAGTCTACTGGACTCTTAAAACAAACTAACTTGTGTAACTTTGATAAGATGGTGCACACTAAAATATTATTTGCTGTTGCCACAGCACAGGTAGCTCAAAGATTAGACAGCCCCTTCACACATTGCTGGGCCAACGTTTTACGCAGAGGAAAAACCCAGCAGACTGGGCCATCATTGATAAACAAACCCATGAAACAGTCCCTGCTTTCACACAGTTAACACCCAAGGCTTCTGTTCTACAGGGGCACACTCACATGTTTCATTGTTGCATGTATATGGGTGTGCAAGGTATGACAGGTAAATGACGAGCAGACACTGAGAATGCCACACTTATAAAAGCACAAAGCGACATCTCTCAGGTATTTTTCTTCTATAACCAGGTAGATGGCAGGTACGCAAGAGAAGAATGTACTTCTGACCATTCACACACTTAGAGAAAAGATACCATCAATAAAACTGAAGGAAGTTGCTTACTGTTGTCATCTCAAAGCATAAATTTCTGGCAGGACAAAGGTATTACAAAATTTTCTCTTTTAAAGAAACTGAACAGTCACTACAAAGCAACACTGCTGCATTTATAGTACCACTTTATCTTAAAAAGGCACAGTTTCTGCCACCTAGCTGCTACATGTAGGTTTAAGTATAGTTGTATCTAAAGGAGTTTCAGCATTTCAGAGATTAAAGTTCATTCACAATATAATGCAGTTTTGAAATAGTGTATTACAGCATTAATTGATACCATTAGATGCACATACAAGGGGAGTTATCTATAGAATTATTACCCAGGAAGGTTGTAGTAGAAGTTATTGCTAGCACTTCATTACTGAAAAATTAACTCACATCTGGGGGTGTTTCTGTGTTTTTACAAAAGACTGAAAAATGCAATTCAGAAAAGCCTGCTCTGCTGCAGTCCTTGTAATTTGTAATCAATACAGTACTTCCCAACACATACGTGACTGTTAGAAGCCCTGGTTTTTATTAATGTATTTTGCAACTATGAAACAGCACAACATTTGAAATTATACTACAATTTCCACCACAGACCAAGTTTTTTTCTTATTCCAATTGGTTACTAGATAGAAACTAGTGGTAAAAACAAAGCTGGAAAAACAAAGTGTTGTGTGGTTCTGGGAAAAAAAAAAAAAAAGCATTCCAAGTCAAAGTTTGTATGCGCATTGCCCCATTACTAGCCTGAAACATCTGTTAGGGACCAGTAACCATGCTTTCACAAATCATTTCTCTGCATAAGCTTAATAATTTGTATCTAAATTGCACTGTACTTAATTTCCATGGTGGCAATCTTCAATCACATTTCCAAGACTGCAATCATAGCATAAATCATGTTTGGTAGATTTCATTATAATCAGAAGTTGTTTCCTGGATTATCACATACCAATACATACTTCTGTAATTACTTACCCGAAAAATGAAGCTAAGGAAGTCTTTCATTTGGTCTTTAATGCAATATTTCAGCCAAATAAAAATTATTCCAAGTCACACACTGTTCCAAACCATCTTTTTTCTGCTTCTAAGTCTAACACAAAATATGACTTTTCCTGTCCATTAAAGCAAGCTAGCATTTGCAATAGCAATAAATCACTACTGCAAAGTCCCAAATCAGCTAAATTCTGCCTGCTGTGCACGGGTGTTTTCTGACATGTCTTTTAACACAAGCATGCACAGAGACCCTGAGCAAGCAGACTCCTTCTATGTTCTGCTGCCAAGTACACCAGTATTCCTGCTCAAGCTCACAAGGCTGCTTGTTGGTGCATCTGAGGAGACCTGCCTATCTGTGCATTGCTGAACTGGGACAAATTTTCATACTAATCAGGATGTGACACTAACAGATTGTACCCTGAAACACAGCTCTCCTCTGAGAGTCAGTTATTTAAATAAATGTGCATTTGGTTTTGTGTTCTAGGATACTTGGGTTTTTGTTTTTTTGGGTTTTATCAATATGCATTTTATACTTCCACTTGCACCCACTGCCTCTTTGTAGCTTGCCATATAATGGGAAAGGAGAGGCCAACACTGAGCATTGTGAGAAGACAACTAGTCCAGGCTTTCCAGAGAGGAGTTACCCATTTCAGTCTTTATTACCTTTAAAACTGCTTGGCTTTGGACCTTTCAGAGGAAAGTCATCCACTGCCATATTTTGTAGAAAACCACCCCCTAAAAATAATTACTGCTTTTATTTTTTAAGCTCTTCACCCAAAACAAGGCAAAAGCAAGTAAACTCTCATGTTCTTTGCAACAGTAAAGCAACAGCAGCCTACAGCTTCCCCATGAAGGAAAGCACAGGGCAGGCTGTGATCTCTCTTGTCTCTGGTGACTGGTGACAGCACCTGAGGGAACAGCATGAAGTTATGTCAGGGAAAGTTTAGACAGGAAAAGGTTTTTCACCCAGAGGGTGGTTGGGCACTGGAACAGCTCCCCAGGGAAGTGGTCACAGCACCGAGCCTGACAGAGTTCAAGGAGTGATTGGACAACACTGCCACACACATGGTGTGACTCTTGGGGCTGTCTTGTGAAGGGCCAGGAGCTGGACTTCAATCATCCTTGAGTCCCTTCAAAGCAGATCCTCATATTTCTTTTCATAGAAGAGTGAATTACTTCAGAAGTTTAAAAAGAAAATTACTAGTTTTTGCTCTTATGTTCCTTTGTAGCAGCCACCAGTAAGTATCCAGTAAATCATGATTTTTAGCTTAAAATACAACACAGACTCAGCCAGCTTTGGGTGATGAATTTAATAAACTCCCATTAATTGAAAGAAGTTCAGCTGAACTTAAAAACCTCAAATCAAAGATGCCTGCACTATATGTTCACTGAGGCTTTTTTTACTGCAATGAACTTTTAAAAAGTTAAATTGGCCTCCACGGAGCCTTTTGTCAAAAAAGGTCTGTACCAAAGCAAATTGAAACTTATCAGGATAGCCCAATTAACACATAGTCTGTGGTGGAGAATACATAAACCCTCTAGACAAGAGAGGCCAAAGCCTCTGTCATTCCTACCATCACATTAATTACATTTACTGGAGACTGAACAGGTGGCAGCAGAGAGATTTGACAAAACAATTCCTTAGTGTGAAGCAGCCTAACACCTAAAGAAGCTGAACAGGGCAAAAAGAAATCTATGCAATTATTTCACAGTGCTGCAAATTAATTGCACTTCCAATTTTCATGACACAGTTTTATTGGAATTTTGCAATTGTTGTAAAAATGCAGCACAAAATCTGAAAGGAAATTCTCCTTTTCCTTCTGAAGTGGGGATTGAGGACTGCACACGGATTTTCATCGACAGCTGCTAGTCCCAGACCGCCAAAGCCACGGTGGTGAAAAGATGCTCAAACAGGAGCTATAGGCAGCTTCTCCTCCCTCACTGGGGTACCTCCCTAACTGGTTTAGTAAAGGACAGATGTTGTGCATGACCCAATTGAACACCCTTTTTTTTTTTGTTATGGCTTTGGGGAAGGAAGAGAATGTTGCACGCAAAATTCAGCGTTGATTAAAAAGCACTAACATTTGGCTGAGCAAACCCCAATTCAGCCCCCTGGGCCTGTCTGACCCACTAACCACTGCTTCCTAACTGCTCTGTTATGGCAAAGTTTGCCTGAAAAATGCAGAGCTTGCAGAGCAAAAGAATATGACCCTTACATCAGTCTTGAAACACTTCCTTAATGGCATAATATGAAAATCCCCATTCCCACACTCTCAAATTTATTGGTATTAAACTACACATTTGTAACAAAGATGTAAAAACTGATGGAGCCTCTTTAATGACCGAACAGGGAATGCACTGAAGTATCAGACAAATACATAACATCACTCAAATAAAGAAAATAAATAGCAAGATCTTGTCTGACTAGGTGGAAGAGATGGGGGAAGAAACCCATTTCAGAGTATTTTCAGAATTCAGAATGTACTGTCCCTGTGGTATACCACAGTACTTCTCCTCCAGACAGCAAATAGGTACCACCTACCAAAAGAGGAGATCCCTGTTTTGTTTCCACAATTTCCTTTCAGATATGCTTCCTTAAAACACAGGTCTTTCACAGGCTCTGGAGGCTCAGTGTTTCCTAGGCTTTGTGCTTTCCTATAGATCTGCAACAGTAATCCCTGTACAGAAGAGAAGAGCATAAAAAGCAGGGGCAGGTAGAGTGGAACACATTGAGCCTTTTTTCCCCAAAGCAACAGCAAAGGTACTGGAGTTTCATAAGAAGAAACATGCTAGCTACACTTGAACTGCCTCTTGCAATGCCATCAGCAAGTTTATCAAGATCTGGTGCTGAGCTCAAGTCCCAGTTATAAAGCATACATGAAAGCCTCCACCTTCTATTACCAAATACCAAAAAAAAAAAAAAAAATTCCATTAATCACCCTGGAAGAAGGAAAATTTGAAGTAAGTACCAGCCACTAAATGCTCAGAAAACAAACAGCAAACAAAAGCCTCCAAAATAATAGCAAGTCTTGTGATTTTTTTTTTTTTTCAGCATTCAAGGACTACAACAGACAATGGCTGGATAGGAGCAGGAACCAAGAGCAAAGATTTTGCAGTGTTAAAGAACCAGGCATCTGCAGCTCTCTGAAGGACACTGATCCTTGCACAGAAAACAAGGAGACAGCAAAGAGATGCTCTCTAGAGAACATGAGACACCTTACAGCTAGTGGGGGTTAATGGTATCTTGCAAAAATGTGATTCTTCAAAAAGGGAGAAGGGACTGCCATGTTTAGGTATTATCAGTGGTTAATGATTTTGTAGGAGCACAGAAAATTATGTTTAGTGACCTCTAATTTCTCATGTTTTCTAAAAATAAATTAGAACTTCAAAGGAAGAATCAGGGAAAATCAGAGCCAAAACACAGCCTCTGTGTACAACTCACACATTTGCTTTCCTTTCCAGTTGTTCCCAAGCTGAAGGAATGTCCAATACAAGCCTTCAAACTAAGGATCAATTTCATTTCACTGCAGAGACAATTCTTTCAGAGGGAAATAAAAAGGCAGCATAATACAATGTGTATGTTAAACATTTTTTTCCCAAAAAATATTTGTTTTTTGAGAGGAAGACCTTTCTAATTCAAATATCCTTCTTGTTTGGATCAAAAAATAATCCTACTGGTTTTCGTTTTTCTGCCAACATCAACTTTTTGAACACCATAAAAACAAACAAATGGTGAAAAAAGAAGAATATTCACTCCATCACCAGAGATCAGTCATGGAGGACCTTACCACACCACTGTATGGCACAGCAGAACAAGGCAGAAGCATCAGGGCATCCAGGCACTACACCAGGGAAGAATTTGGGGAAACACTTCAGCAGCTCCAAAGGCTCCTGTCTGAAAAATGCCTTGGAAAACAAGTAGCACAGCTATCATATGAGAGACCTTGAAACTGGCACTCTGTAGCTGTGACCTGTGAAAGACAACCTGATGCAAAATTCTCCTTTTCAAAAAGGTTTTACTGCATTTTTTTTAATGAAAACTCCTGTTCACCTATTATCCAGCCAACAAAGAGGGCTTGAAGAGACATTAAAATGGTGTCATCTATATATAAAGAAAAAATAGAAAATGATTTTCGTTCCCATCATCTAGCTCATGGGAACGAAAATCACAAGCAAGGGACTTTGAGCCTTCAAACTGATGAAGCCTCTATGGTTTGAAATTAGAACTCTGTTGCACTCTTGCTTTTCTTGAATTTCCCACACACAGATATAAAAGACAATGCCCTTAAAGCTCAGAGGACTTGAATTTAATGCAGCAAACTCCAAGCAGCCCAATTATGTTAACTATTTTAGACACCCATGGGAAGAACAGCTTTCAGGTCAGTTATGCACACCAAGTTATCTTTTCACTCCCCATTTTCTACTGCCATAGTGCTGCCTTTCTGCAGATGGGACAGCACGAGACCCTGCCAGCCACCGAGCTCTGTGCCCTGACAGAGTCCCACCAAGGCTTGTGCTTTGTGTTAGCCAAGCCTTGGTCTCCTCCATGGAGATGAGGGGTCTCATACAAACAGACACTACCCCAGTTACTGAGCTGATGGAATGGCAGGAAATGAACGATGTGCAAGCAAAGGGAAAGATTTAGCAAAGCCAAATACTGCTAGAGTTAATAATCATGCCCTAATTCAAACCAGGCTTCTCTAAAGGAGGTCAGGTTAATTTTAATTACTACAGTTTTTTTTTTCTTGGCATGAGCCAAAGAGGTTCACATCAGAACCACAGGAACCACTCGGGAGGCAGGAAGCTGCTGCACTTATCCTGTGAGTACCATGACCCGAATCAATTAGTATGCAGTGCTGCACATTTCCTTAAATCATCTCCAGTGCATACATTCCTGGTCTCACATCCAGGGTCACCATAGCTAGGAGGGAAACAAAAAATGCTGGTGATGCTTGCTGGCAACTGCTGCCCTGCCTCTTCCACGTGTCTGCAGGGAACACAGCTGCTGGGGCTGACATTTGGGAAGTACTTCTGGAGCAAACTCCTACCATGCAAATGCAGGTAAACCCACACACAGCTTCCTGAAAAGAGACTGAAGAGTTGGTGTTCCCAAGCAAAACTGGAAATGAAAATGTCTGCATGTGTGATTGAGTTAATGGCCAATTTAAGATTACGTGAACAGAGGTTGTTTAGGTTACTACATAACCCTGAGAGGAGAGAAGCTACACAGCTGGGCAGAACACTGCCAGATTTCCACACTCTGCAACTTGTGCCATAGCACATACAGGGCCATTGTCATTATCCTCTGATTACACCTACTCCACAGGGCTTGATGTAACCAAAGAGTATGTCAGCAGCCTCCACAAACACAACGAGGACCCTCTTATGCAATGCTGCTGTTACATCTGAAAAGCATATTTTCCTTTGTACTTCATTAATAAAACAAACAAAAGACACCAGGAGAAAAAAGAAAGCTTGTCTTCTTTCACACTAAGCCCAGAAAGGCCATATGAGGACCCTCCTCAAAAGCCATTGCAGAAAGCATCACGGATGTCCAAGCCATGGCCTACACTTTGTCCTGCAGCCACAGAATCTCCTGATCATTCCGGTCTCCCACAGAAGGGACACTGACAGTGAGTACACAGCTAAGAAATGCTGGAATCCTGATCTCCTCCTCTCAAGCTTCATGTTTTGTATCATTAACTTCAGTGCTTAAAAGAAACACAGCTGCCTTGGCAGGTCACGCTCAAGGAAGAAAGGCAGTTTGTGCAAAAGCTCCTTAAAGTCATGATGACCTAGGGGAAGGATGTGAAATTAATTGCCAGTCTCTCCCAGCAGGAAGCACTGGCACAGCACATCCCAAGTGCTGTGGAAGGCCTGAGATGCAGGCTGTCACCAGGGTGCCCCTTTCCAGCTGTCCCCCGGACAAAGCAGGGCACACAACAGCTGCCCAGCCTGATGGCTTTAAGTGTCACAGCTCCATCCGTGTCTGCCACAGAAGAGCACAGGTTACTGCTACAAGTCCACCCGTGACATGGAAGTCACCTGAGTGCACAAAATGTCTATCCTGAATGTCTCTGGGACAACATGCAACAGCTCAGGATAAATTAAATTTTGGGATACTGCTGTGATGCCAGTGATTTAGCCTGACACAAGAAAATAGTGTTAAAATGGCAAATAAAGGCAAGTTTAACAAGGCCAAATGAAAGGTCCTGCACCTGAATCAAGGTAATCTCAACCATGCATACAGGCCAGGTGATGAGTGGATAGAAAGCAGCTCTGTCAAGAATGACCTGAGGTGTTGGTGGATGAAAAACTGACTGAACCAGCAGTGTGCACTTGCAGCCCAGAAAGCCAACTGTACTCTGAGCTGAATCAAAAGCAGCATGGCCAGCAGGTTGAGGGAGGCAAGTCTGCCCCTCAACTCTGCCAGTGTGATACCCCAGCTGGAGCACTGCATCCAGCTCTGGGCTACAGCATCCTCAAGGCAGGATGGACTTTTTGGAGCAGGTCCAGAGGAGGTTACAAAGATGGTCAGAGGGCTGGAGCATCCTATGAAGACAGGCTGAGAGAGCTGGGGCTGTTCAGCTTGCAGAAGAGAAGGTCTGAGGAGATCTTGTAGCACCTTCTAGTACCTGAAGGGAGCCTACAGAAAAGATACAGAAGGACCCTTTACCAAGGAGTGTAGGGATGGGACAAGGGGTAATGCTTTAAACTGAAAAGAGGGCAGATTTAGATTAGATGCTAGGATGAAATTCTTTACTGTGTGGGTGGTGAGACTCTGTAACCAGGCCTCCCAAGGAAGTTGTGGATGTTCCACCCCTGGAAGTGTTCAATGCCAGACTGGATGGAGCTCTGGTCTAGTGGAAGATGTCCCTGCCCATGGCAGGGGAGTTGGAACTGGATAATCATTAAGGCACTTTCCAATCCAAACCATCCTGCAATTCCATGATTTTTCTCCTATGTTTAAACTTGGACAGGGAGAATAAATCTCTCTCCATAGAGATCTAAGAACGACATGCAAATGCAAAGCACAAGTGTTGGAGCAATGAAGCATATGTAACAAAAAGCTTGACATATTTTCTGAGTAAGGCAATAGAAAACACTTTATTTACAAGGTACAGGAGCCAACATAAGGGATGTTTCACACATGCAGAACAAGACAGACTACTGACCATGTGGGAAGTGGGCACAGCAGTCACGCTCACGAACACATATGGAAGGAAAAAGGCATGCTTCCCTCCTACTAATCTTACCAGCCTCTTCCCTAAAAAACAAGAGTTTTAAGGATCAAGTCTTTTTAAAAGGATTACAGTAGATGAGAACTTAAACAAACATGATGGCATTTTCTGAATTGATAAACCTGTCTTATACGATGGGAAAGAGGAAGGAGTGCTTTGGGAACTCACATTTTGGCTGGAGAAGTGCTTTTCCCCTTCTGTGTCATCTTATGAAGTCCACTGTCCTGGTTTAGGAAGGGCACTCCCCAGTATAGTACTTCCACTAAAAAGAAAACAACAAGCCACTGCCCTCCTCCCCCACTCTGGTGGGAAACAAAAGGAAGAGATTATGGGTTGAGATAAGAACAAGTTACTAGAAACAGCAACGAGATAAGAAAATGAACAGTACCAGTAACAACACTAATAAAAGAAGTGTATAAAGAGAGGGTGATTTAGAGGCAAAAATGCCCACCAAGCCCAGGACAGTGACAAACAGTAGCAGACACCCTCCACATGCCATGCTTCCCCACCCCACAAGCCATGCCCACGTTCCTCCCCGGAGCAGGAGTCCCTTACTTCCATCCCTGGCAGTGATGTGGGTGGTATAGAATAACAACCCAGATGTACACACACAGCTCCAGGCTCTGCCCCTTCATGGCTACTGCAAATAAAATATCTCTGTCCTGGCCAAAACCAGGACATCCTCATCAGTCTCTTCCCAGGAGTCCTCCCCATTAGCATGCCAGAGGAACAACTAATGAACAAAGATGCCACACTTCCAAGTAACTGGTAGGGTTTCTTTGGGTTCTTTTCAACAGAAACTCAGGGATTGTTTCCATTCTCATCCCTCTGTTAAACCCTAATAACTCTGTGGCAAATACGGAACATTTCTAGTTTTCTAAACATTTTAAACATAACTCTTTCTATGAGTCTAGGTAATCTTCAGAAAGTAGACAGCTATACTGACCAATTTTGCAGGTATCTCTACAGCCAAAAAATACCAATGCTATCTAAGATCAACTAATCAAACATGAAACAAAGTATTTTTATCAACTGTGTCTTTCTAAGGGGGACAAGTAACTAGTGCTGACTGTAACTACCCTGGCATTTTCCTGAACCTGTTTTTTGCATGTTCTTATAGGAACAGAAGACTCAGTGTGCAGTAATTAATGCAGTTATATGTCAGGTTTTAACAGCAGCTGGGACATTTCCATTAGCCTTGGCAACAACACTTAATATTCCACATGTACCATGCATTTCTGTTACTGTGGAAATAGAAATCTAAGACTCCAACCTCCCTCCAGTAAAGCACTTAATTTTGCTTTAAGAAAGTGTCTCTTGACTTTCTGTTTATTTTAAAGTTTCTCCTGTTTTCTGTCTCTCAGAGAGGTACATCACTTACTTGGAAGCACAAGTCACAGTCACAGCTGTGCTCACCTACCATGTGTGAAAAACCAGCAAGCGCTTCTGGACGTCACTTCACGGAGAAAGTCTTCAGTGGAGGATCAAATGCCAACAGGAACAAAGCGGGCAGGGAACTATCTACCCACACACATCCCTGCCCACAAAACCTAAAACAGCCTAGAGGGAGGGAAGGACAAGGTTTGACCATGATATCCAGCTCTTCCTCTCTGCGAGGATAATGAAAAGAGCCTAAACCATTCTGGACAAGCTGGAAAGCTGATGGTTATGGGAAAAACATTCAGCAGATTTTATGATGACAGCCATAGGAAACATCAAAAAATCCACAAATAAAGTTTTATAGGAAAATAAAATCATTTTAATGAAGTCAGCAGACTATTTAAGGATGAAACCAATTGAGTCTTGACTCGTGCTGCTGCCTCATTTGTGTTTTGTTTCAGTTCCACTCCTCAAATACCTACCTTCAGTCTGTCTTCAGTCTGCCACAGCTGAAAAAATCAGCATTTTCAGGAGTTTTTTACTCCTTCCTTTTTTTTTTTTTTTTCTTTTCTGAGGTTTCCACTGAGGAGTAAGAGGAATTTAGTATGTGGTAGATTACAACAATTTCTCAAGCATGGTGTTGCAAGCATATCAGTGAGAGATAACATGAACAGTGTCAAAGAATTTCAGGAGAAGGTTAAAGATTAAGTATCTATTGTATGCTTCTCATAAAGTCTGAGGAGAAAAACAGGTATTTTCAAACTGTTTAAAAATAATTTAAAGGGAGAAACAAAAAATTGCAGGCTAAACCCAGCAAAAATTACTTAACTGGGTATTTTTTATCACATCATTATTTCTTTAAGTCTCCAGACATGATCTGAATTGAGGGATTTTCATCAGACAACTACCAAGCATGAGGAATCACCATTTCAATTTCAGCACAGTATGGGGGAAATGTCTATGAAGTGAAGGTATACATTGCATAAAGGAAATAATTACTAACAGGGCTACATCAGTCACACATAGCAAAGCCCCCTCTGCACTGCATTCCTCACATTTGCTTGTGCAAAACTTTGGCTCAATGTAACTGTTATCAGCCTTAGTACCTAATAACTTCTCTGGCTGGACAGCAGGCAGTAACAGACAATTGTGTGGATGGATTCTTTTACATTCCCTTGACATGGCATGACGAATATCTCAGATTTCAAGGCTTTTGTACCTGTGCCCATCACAGAGCATGAGCAGATGTTGCATTAAGTGTTCTTGTTTTTACACCTTGCAAGTCGTGGGTTCTTGACAGATGTGCTGGAGCAGATCCCTGTGCTTGCACCAAAAGAACTCCAAAATACTCCCACTAGACATCTCCATTTCCTCATGACTTTTTTTTTTTAAATGCACGCCTAAACAGCTCAAGAAAAGCATTTAATTTCCCACAAGGGAAGTTCCATGTGGCAAACTTATTTTCAGCTGTATGCTTAACAAATACAAAAACTCATTTTACACTTTTGTTTGGGAAAGTGCCTGACATTTATGTCAACACAGTTTTGGTAACAAAAGCGTCAGTTTAGACACAAGTAGCAATCACTTAAAACCTTCCAAAAGTTATTCCTTTAAAAAAAATAAAACAAAGGAAAGTACAAATATAAGATACAGAAAACACAGAGAACAAGAAAATTAAAACTACTTTAGTAAAGAATTTACAAAAAAGCACGGAAGATCCAGCCAGTGTTCTGCACTAGTTCAGACTTGCACGGTGTTTGTTGGCACAGTGTGTGCCAAGGACTCCATTCCAGAAAATCCTTACAGAAATTCACAGAACCTTGAACTTAAGAAATTTTAAAAAGAAGTCTTAAGTTGACAAAAGCACTGTCTTATGCCATGAAACATTTGTGCCCAATCAGAAAATACATATAAACCCACATTAAAAAAAAAAAAAAAAAAAA